>JAODLC010000015.1:5723835-5735233 GCA_026781145.1 Hippopotamyrus pictus
GTGTCTGTGTGTGTGTGTGTGTGTCTGTGTGTGTGTGTGTGTGTGTGTGTGTGTGTGTGTGTGTGTGCATGTACAGTAAAAGTATCATCATGATGGTACACAGACTCTTGGAGAAGTTCACCAGCACTCCCAGTAACTCCAATGTAAACTATACTAGTGGAAATATTGAGTTTGCTGTTGCAACAAAACTGTAAAAATGCATCCATAAAATTATTAATGCATCCATAAATTATCACTTAGGTAAAAGTCCTTATAAAGAGGAATATCATGAAATTACAATTCTGCTGAAAATAATATGTAAACAGCAGTCGCTTTAGGCCACTAAGCTATACGTGTGTATGTACGGAAACGCTTTCTAGGTTCGATGAAACTCTTCCCAGTTCATTCAAGTGTAGAATATTGTAACTCACCTTAACATAGAAGCATGGAATGTATCTAAAGACACCAGTTAGTGTGGAACTGGTTGGTTGCCCTGGAAACCAAAACCATTTACGGGGGGCTGGAATGTCACCCGACGTGTCCAACGCTCTCACAAGGAACCTCCTTTGCTGCCATATGAAGTGTGTGAAGCACGTCCTGTGTTGACCTTTTCATGACCAAGACTTTGTTGAATGAACTCATTTTAAGAAGCTTAAACAATTGTTTCCACAGGAGCCGTAAAAGTCCTTATGATCTTAAGCATAAAGTATGTGAGCTTTTGTTTATACAGCTCAGGTTCTTATATTCTTTTACAGAAGAGGACTAATCTTGTTTCAATCTATGAAAATCTAGCTTTTCTATAAATAACAAGTGACTACATGAACCGGGTACTTTTCTGTAATCAGTGATCTATTTCCCAGGTAACGAACCGGGTACTTTTCTGTAATCAGTGATCTCTTTCCCAGATAATTAACCGGGTACTTTTCTGTAATCAGTGATCTATTTCCCAGGTTACGAACCGGGTACTTTTCTGTAATCAGTGATCTCTTTCCCAGATAATTAACCGGGTCCTTTTCTGTAATCAGTGATCTCTTTCCCAGATCATTAACTGGGTCCTTTTCTGTAATCAGTGATCTATTTCCCAGATAATTAATTGGGTGCTTTTCTGTAATCAGTGATCACTTTCCCAGATAATGAACCGGGTATTTTTTGTAATCGGTGATCCACTTCCCAGATAATTAATAGGGTGCTTTTCTATAATCAGTGATCTACTTCCCAGATAATTAATTGGGTGCTTTTCTGTAATCAGTGATCTATTTCCCAGATAATGAACCGGGTACTTTTCTATAATCAGTGATCTCTTTCCCAGATAAATAACCGGGTACTTTTCTATAATCAGTGATCTCTTTCCCAGATAATGAACCGGGTACTTTTCTGTCATCAGTGATCTATTTTCCAGATAATGAACCGGGTATTTTTTGTAATCGGTGATCTACTTCCCAGATAATTAACCGGGTACTTTTCTGTAATCAGTGATCCATTTCCCAGATAATGAACCGGGTACTTTTCTATAATCAGTGATCTCTTTCCCAGATAGTTAACCAGGTACTTTTCTGTAATCAGTGATCTATTTCCCTTTTCTTCCTGTTTTTTGACTCTGGAGCTTCTGTGTGTGTGGTGTCATTTGAGGCATTCTGCTTGGTTGTCCCTACTAAAGGCCATCTGTGTTAGGGTCATATACAGGGGCGGGGCCACAGGGGCACCGGCCCTCGCTGAAGGCTGATTGGCGCCCAGAAAGCCTGATTCCCGTCACTCACCGTTTCTATACATATCATTGGTTAATGCTAAAGTTGGCTCCTCTATATGAATTATGGCCCCTCTTATGTCCCTCATGTCAGGGAAGGCCAGGTACTTCCTCCCTCAGTCCTCCACTCTCTGGTGTCTGGCTGAGGGGTGGTTATCAGGCCATGCAAGATTGATTTAGCTTGTTAATCGGTGGATAATATGAGCAAAAGGGAAGTCAGTCCCTAGGAAAGTGAAATTATGTGCTAATGAGCTGAAAACCAGCAAAACATTCCATGCCCTCATTAAAGGGTCTTTAGTGGTATTAGGGCCCTCAGAGTCTCCCTGACATGGTACTCTGGCCCCTAGGGGCCCCGGGGCCCAGCAGATCTGTTGCTCTGTTATTGAGCCCAAAATAACAGCGAGTCTAAGGAGCTGTGTGTGTATTTAGTGCATTTGCCCATTTCAGAGTCGCACGGGCTACTGATCGTCCTCCTTCAGGCCATAATGATAATGAGCAGCGGTAGCGTATGTTTTTTTTGTCTTCCTGGAACAGAGAACACTTCCAGATGGTTCTGTGAGGCGGCAGGAGAGGAAACCAGAGGCACGCAGCTACGTCTTCCTGGACTGTGGTTCCCCTTCACACTGAGAGCGCCACTTATTGGCGAGAAAGAGTAATGCAGGTGTTCCTCTTCAGTGGTGTGTTTACAATGTCCCTGGCAGAGATATACAAAGTGCTGATCTCTCAGAATTCAATACCAAGTAAGTTAATGTTAATGTTTTGTTCAGTTACCTGCAGGCTACAAAATGACTTAAATAAGCAGGTGTATTACTATGTAATTTACCAGTTATATTACTGCACTGAAAATCACCACGACGTATTCAATTTAAAGTGCTATAAATATCTTCTAATGACGGTTTCCTCAGGAAACATGATACCTCCATCCGCTTGAGGCTGATTACAGCACTAACATCACTGCGCAGCTGAAGCGTGGTCTTACAGCGAGTGATGCCTGGTCGAGACGCGCCGTGTTTATGTCTGAGGTCTACAGTAAACGATATACTGTGATGGAGAGACGTCTGAAAGTGGACGCAGTAGGACATTAGTGGGTGTTAGCAGCTAAACAGCACTCAGTTACAGTACACTAACTGCAAGCCATATAACGACCCACTGTCCATATCTAACCACTACATGTAGAGTAATGTATATAGGACAGCTAGCTAAAATATCGAGATATGACCAAGCTGACTTGGTGGTTTTCAGGTCATACCTGTCTGAAGGTCAGTGAAGGTCCCGTCGACTGAGGTGCCTCACAGCCCCAGGGGCAGTCCTGCCGTTGCCGAGGCCAGCATCACGTCCCGGCTTCTCCATGACAACAGCATCCCTGTGCAAATGCAGTGACTCTCCAATCTGCAGAGTTTTTTTAATTAGCAGCTAAATAGCACTCAATTACAGTACACTAAGTGCCAAAGCAGGAATCGGCACTCACAGTCATTTTCAGCATCACACAACACTGAATTTGGCAACATTTCAAAATGTTTTAAATAAGAAATGGGGTTAATTTAGATTAACATTCAATACTTAATTAGGGTCTGGAAAATAACACAGTTTTTCTACATTAAAACTCGATCATCCCCTGTTCCTCAACCAAGGATAATTAATTTGATAATTGGTGTTTATGTAGACATAATATGAATGTTATGAAACAGCATGAGTGGAAGGAATTAAAGAGTTAAATGCATGTAAGGCAGTAACATGCTTTCCTTCCAGAATGATTTGCAGTATGACTCTCTGCGCAGCCAGTTTGTGTTATCGCATTACCTGCAACACTCACCGACGTGCTCCTCTAGCCAGTTTGTTATATTGCATTACCTGCAACATTCACCAACATGCTCACTCAGCCAGTTTGTTTCATTGCATTACCTGCAACATTCACCAACATGCTCACTCAGCCAGTTTGTGTCATTGCATTACCTGCGACATTCACCAACATGCTCACTCAGCCAGTTTGTTTCATTGCATTACCTGCAACATTCACCAACATGCTCACTCAGCCAGTTTGTGTCATTGCATTACCTGCGACATTCACCAACATGCTTTTGTTTTGTTTTGCTGGCTGATTCTCCGGCACACAAGCTCACCACAACCTCAGCGCTAGTGTTTCAGCTTCTGGCAGGGACACAGCTTCCTCGAGAGGCTTCACTGAGCCACTCGGTCCTGCGGCCGCACTGCAGCCCCGGCTGCTTCACACCAATATTACAGAAGTTAATTATCCATGACAGATTCTGCTGTCTGAGTAAAATACTGCAAACTGGACTTCCAGGATAGTCACCAGGAGCTGAAGATAAGAACTAAGAAAACCCACCTACAGCCACAGCTACCCTAACACGCATCCTAACCCGAACCAAAACCGGTACCCTAACATGCATCCTAACCCTAACCCAAACCCAAACTAGTACCCTAACACGCATCCTAACCTGAACCCTGAGCCCTAATCAGAAGCCTACCTAGCACCCCAAGTCTATCCTGAACCCAAATAGCAAATATAACCCTAACCAAACCCCAACTGGAATGTTCACCCTAAACACAACCCTAATCTAAATCTGACCCGTAACCCTAACCCTAATCCACAGAGGAGGAGAGAAGGGGTCAGAAACCAGTGTGACAGCCAGTACCTCCCCCTGATCCTAAGGAATTCCAAACCTTTTGTTTTGGGGGGTTACTGGTGAAGCAGACTTCCCCTACCTTAAAGCTGAGCCCCAAGCCCAGCTGTGAGAGCTGCTGGACACTGTCCCAATGTCCCAGTGTCCCGCTGTCTCAGCAGTTACTGAATCAGACCAAATGTCCAGGATGAGGTGAGAATATGCATTCAGCTGCAAATTCCCACATGCAATGCTTCTGTCTAAAAATTTCACAGGCTGCTGTGTTTGTCACTTTCCCAAAGTCATATTACATAAACGTAAGACATATTACAACACATCTGCATTATTTATGATTTCACCAAGCCTGTCTCTGCTAAACTTTATTGTGTAACACATAATGCCTGGGATTCGAGACAGCAAACAGACACCATCCATTCTGTCTACCCATGTGTCTTATACAGGGCTGGGGTGGGGGGGGAGGTTCTTGAGGCTATGGGTGCAAAGTAGGGAGCAACACAGGATGGGGGCCCGTCCCATAACACGGCCCAGTCACGGACACATGCTCACCTACTGACGATTCGGTAACGCCAATAAACCTTAGCATGTTTCTGGACTGTGGGAGAACCCAGAGTACCAGAGGAAACCCCATGACGACACGGGGAGAACATGCAAACTCAGCACACATGGAACCCTGGTTGAGACTCAAATCCAGATCCCAGAGGTGCGAGGGGACAGTGCCAACCACTGCACCACCGTACCGCCCCTTCCAAAAGTTGTATTGTATTATTAGTTTTTTTATTTGTATTTTGTAAATGATCAGAAGGAGAGGGTTCCTGCTGGTGGCAAGAGGCGGCTGATATTTGAAAAAAATGATTTTCAACTGCAAGCTTATTCCCCACAAAAGTGCATTGCAATCACTAATTGTTCAAGTTATATTTAACGTTAAAAGGTATATCAGTAAAATACTGCAGAAATGTACAGAACAGTGTCTGCTGTGGGATATGCACACAGGACAGTAATAAACGTATATAAACATATTTACTATGCAGTTAAAATTGATGACATTCCATGCAGACAGCAGACTTTGTTTCTCTAGACTTATAGCTTCATTTTCTGACTCCAGTATTTTTTACCTGCAGTAAAACTAAATCAATATTGATTTTAGAAAGATCTATAATGCAAACATTTACAAACAGCAAGGTCAGCATATTGGAAATTAAGCAAAATTGCCACAAACATATCATTAAAAATTTATCTTTGTAATTATGAGCTCAGCTGACATGAATGGTCTTCAGATTTATAGGGTGAGCAAATTTAAAATTTCCTATAGAATAATCTATCACATAATGCTCTTTTGTAAATGTAATGAAATGCATGTTTGTTTGGCAAATGAACATTTTCTGCAAGGTTGCTTTTGGTTTAACCTTTAAGCATTTAGGAGCATTATAAATGGCTTTGTATGTTTTTCACTTTTTTGAGTTGATGTCATGAGTCAAGTTAGTAAAATAAGAATCAATGGATAGCACAATCAAGCTTAACAAGTTAATTTCTTTAATTTGACTGAGACAAAGTTAAATGAGCTTAAAACCCATGAACAGTTACAAAAAACCCCTCCAGGTTATACAGGAACCTGCATTTCCAGCCTTAGAGATCACAATGCAAACCTGCACGATCATGATGAATACCTGAACGATCATGACACAAACCTGCACGATCATGATGAAAACCTGAACGATCATGACACAAACCTGTGCGATCACAACGAAAACCTGCACAATCATGATGAAAACCTGTGCAATAATGATGCAAACCTACACAAGCACGATGCAAACCTGCATGATCGTAATGCAAACCTGCACGGTCATGATGCAAACCTGTGCGATAATGATGCAAACCTGCACGGTCATGATGCAAACCTGCACGGTCATGATGCAAACCTGCATGATCATAATGCAAACCTGCACGGTCATGATGCAAACCTGCACGGTCATGATGCAAACCTGCATGATCATGATGCAAACCTGCGCGGTCATGATGCAAACCTGCACGGTCATGATGCAAACCTGCACGGTCATGATGCAAACCTGCATGATCATAATGCAAACCTGTGCTGCCCCCATTGGGGAACTGTAAGTCAGATTTAAAGATTCCTGCTCTGACTCAGAAAGCAGCCTAGCTTCAATTTTCAACGAAACAAGCCGTGCTTCAGGAAATAAGCCCAGCCGATGAAGCTGAACATGACCAGTGCCAGGAAGCCATTATTTCCAACAATGCATAGCAACCATATATGCTCAGGATGGTCATTATCAGGATTTGGCAGTGCAATCGGCACATGCGGAGATCTAACATGAATCCCAGACTCACATTTCGGGAATGAAGCATAAAGAAACGTAAAAATAACATGCATAACACTCAGGCCACTGAGTAAAAAGTAAAAAGCTTCAAATTAATGTTTCAAAAATCTACAGAGTAGCTTTAACACCTTTTAACACCATCATGTTATTCCACTTTTAAACTTACTTATTTATTTGGCCAGAGGTGTCATTGTGAGATTTGGAAACCTGTTTTGGACATACAGCTGTAAGGCAAATCTTTTATTTAAGAGCAATTATTTGGAACTGAATGACTGCGCTACACACACACATGCTTGTGCGGTATCTGTCAGGGTCAGGTGACACCGCCCCACCCTCTGTCCAAGCGATGGGGCCGTGAACCAAAAAGCCCTCATCTGTAAGGCTCGTGCAGCTGCTGTCCTACCGTCACCCCGGCAACGGGATCCGCAGGCAGTTGCTGTGGCTGCGTGTAGAGGATGGACAGTAAGATCAGCTGGAGGGCTGGCGTGTCGATGGAGGCAGAGCGCAGTGTGGGGCTGTGTGGCACGGCGTGCTTGTGCCCGTTCCGCGCTCTTCTCATCTCCTGCAGTAACCTCCTGGGACAACCTCTCAAAAACCTGCATACGATGGAAAAAACAAATACCACTGATATGATCACTCTGCTAGCACTGGGACCAGAACCCACAACCTTCCGGTCAGAGATCCTTAAGACACAGAGCTACTTCTACACTAATAAACCTCACTGGGGGGCAATGTACGGGAGTCACCATCACATTAGTGCTTATCTAGCAGCTCATTCTCAGAAAGCCTCTCGTCAAGCAGACACTAGACCTCATAACACACTGGCAGAGCCGCACTTCCAACATGGCGTCATTTTCCACCGTGAATGTCTGCATTTGTGTACTACAGAGCCAACATGACCGATGAGCGTTTGAGCATCACTGGGGGCAAAAAAACAGAAAAACACAGAAGAAAAAAAGGCCGCACGTGTTACAGTTAGTGAGTAATGAAAAGATACCTGTAATCCCTTATCTCAAACGCACTGTCCACTCCAAAGCTTTCTGGGTAATAAATAACAAATGAAATAATTTAAAGCAGAGCTTGCCCAGCAACATTACTCTTGCTAAGAAATCCCTCATCCTGCGATTTGTGCTCCACACGCAAAAGGGAGGCTATTATTAGCTGGCGGAACTAAGCGAAAGAAAGATGGTGGCAAAGACTGACCTTGGCGCCAGGAAGCGAGTCGAATGGGCCAGCCTTTCTGTGTAAGTGAGATCTGTAATGGCCGACTGCAGTCAAACACCGCGGTGCAATATTAATGTCAGGCGTAATTTAAATGTTGTTACTACAAGAGGAAAATCATGACAGGTAGCCTACAGGGCACCGGTACCTCAAACCCAGAGCAAGAGAATCAGGAAATCCATCCATCCATCCATCATCTACCCATCCACCCCCCCCCCCTTTACCGAGGCCTGGGGGCAGCAGAAGAATGGAATGGATGCTAATTTAATCCATGATTTTTTTCAGTAAAAAAATTCAATATGCTTGACTAGGCAGCCTCTTATAATCTTATGAGCTCGTAATGCTGTCATCGACTGATTAATCACAAATTCATCCCTATAAATATCACACAGAGCCTACATATAGCAGTCTTTACAGCAAATGTACAATAAAAGCACAGGTTTTCAAAAATCATAGTGGATTACTATTAAACAACTACTTAAGTAATACTGTTAATTACAAGATGTGATCAGATTTATTGTTATGGGGCCTGTCTATATATGTCTTCATTTAGAATGAGTCAATGATTTCAATGATTGTAGCTTTTCCTAATAAACAGCAGTACCAAGGAGAATGGACAAAAATGCTCTTCATTTTATCCATTTAAATCCCTGAATTTTTGGTCCAAAAACACCCCCTCCCATTCTCCTCACCAAACATTCCGTATTAGGAGACTTTTCGACTTCTCTGTCGCTTTTACAGTAATTACACACTTCAGTTTAGTTCAGTTACAGTAATTACAGTACAGTTCAGTTAATTTATGCCATAAAAAAGTGCCACAAACTTAGAAGAGTCCAGATTTCAGAAGAACATCTTTGTTGGGGTAGAAGCAAATTTGCCCTGTCTGACCCCAGCACACTGAGGCAATCCTCCTGTGCTACTCACTCCAGAAAAGGGAGAGGATCTTGCTGCAGTTAATCTGCAAAGAAATTCAGAGAGTAAGCAGGGAGCTCAAAACAGGACTGAAACGCTGGGGACCCTGATCTGCTTTTCAGCTCCAACAGAGCAAACGTGAGTTGGTAAAGACAAATACAACTAAATCACTTAATCAGGATAAACCATTAGATAAGGCTAATATGGTCACTTTTGGGGTCTTTTCGATGTAGGACTCTAGGACTGAAGATTTCCTGAGATCGGCATGCCAGTTGGAGACCATCGGATTGGCCCCACCTTTTATGTGAGACCCTGGGCAGAATGGCCCCGCCCTTTGTGTGAGACCGTCGGAATGGCCCCACCCTTTGTGTGAGACAGTCGGGATGGCCCCACCCTTTGTGTGAGACAGTCGGGATGGTCCTGCCCTTTGTGTGAGACAGTCGGGATGGCCCCGCCCTTTGTGTGAGACAGTCAGGATGGCCCGGCCCTTTGTGTGAGACAGTCGGGATCGCCCAGCCCTTTGTGTGAGACAGTCGGGATGGCCCCGCCATTTGTGAGACAGTCGGAATGGCCCCGCCCTTTCTGTGAGACCATAGGAATAGCCCCGCCCCCTGTGTGAGACCGTCAGAATGGCCCAGCCCTTTGTGTGAGACAGTCGGAATGGCCCCGCCCTTTCTGTGAGACTGTCAAAATAGCCTCGCCCTTTGTATTCACCAGTCGGAATAGCCTTGCCCTTTGTGTAAGACCTTCGGAATGGCCCCGCCCTTTCTGTGAGACCATAGGAATAGCCCCGCCCCCTGTGTGAGACCGTCAGAATGGCCCCACCCTTTGTGTTGACCCTGCCTCTTCACAAGATTTCAGCATGGTGATGCCTCTTCATTGCAGCTCCATTTCGCCTGTGCCTTTGAGAAGATGTGACCTTGAACAAGCTGGCAAATCTGCTAGGTGATGATGCCCTCATCATCCTACCCATAATGCACCACTCTGCAGGGAGGCACACACCTTCATTCAGTTTGGATGCTATATGCTGAACATGAATATATACTGCATACACTGTCAACTTCTGTTGTTCTTTAGAAAGCAATTTAGCTGCCTTTTTTCTAACACTCAGGGTTTTTGACTATCTACTGGCTTTATAAGCACAAGAGGGAGTCTCCAGTGGAACAGGACGATCGCCTGGGCTATTCCAGAAATGCGCTTCATGCCATCTCAGCATGCCACTGGCTCTCCCACACCCTAATCACTGCGCTTCTCTATGCCACTGGCTCTCCCACACCCTAATCACTGCGCTTCTCTATGCCACTGGCTCTCCCACACCCTAATCACTGCACTTCTCTATGCCACTGGCTCTCCCACACCCTAATCACTGCGCTTCTCTTAGCAAAAGTGCAGCTCCTAGCCGTCTTGGACCTTCCTGAATGAGGACTGTACCAGCATTCCCACTGCGTCTTTGATCACGCTGGCAGCTTGCTAGTGTTTGAAGCAGCGCTTAGGACTGGGCGACACAGTCTACATAATGGGCTTTCATGATGTAATCGGAGTGATTTCCATCAGCGCCTGTCGCTCATCGTTCATGTCAGTCAGGATATCAAACGGCAGTGAGAAACTGGCCCGGGGGGGGGGACACGTCTACACTACGAGCCATCCAAAGTACCCAGCATCTGCAGCGTCTTTCTGAGATCTGACAAAGTGTGTGGTGAAGGTTCTTCCTCATCGGAATGGGACCAACCTTAGCTCAGTGCTTGGGGATCTGCACACGAGGGAACTGGATCATAAAACTGCACAGACAGGTCATAAGGACCAAATGGTATGACAGTCTGAACACCTTCAGTCTTACAGGGGATGAAAGAGGAGTGACGTGTGTCGGGGGGTGACTCAGCTGGACACTGGGCCCAATAATCAAGCTGTAAAGCTGGTGTCAAAGATATGAGAGAGTCAGGGAGGGGGGCCTGCAGGGTGCCGAGGGGGGTGCAGGGCTTTCCCTGGTTACACAGCATCTCCTGACATCAAACAGTCCAGCTGGCCCCCGTCCTGCCAGTCTAACATCGTGTGTCCCCCCCGCCCCCCCCATCCTCTGGGCTTTGGCCGCCTCTCTGCTCCAGCCTGCAGGTCCCAAATGCTGCCAGCTCTCCGGGACAGAAAGGTCACATTGGCTAACGGCCAGAACCTCTCATCCCCAAGCCCCCAAGCTATGCTGTCTGGTAGGCGGGGAATTCGAGGGCGATCAAAGGGGCGTCCCTCGTCCTGCCTCGACGCAACCCCCCCCCGCCGCAGCGTAGCAGCCCACACTTTAATAATTGAAAATGCCAGTAAGCTACTTCTGGGCTCCAGTGCACTGCAGCTCTTCTTCCTTCCAGGAGAGAGGAGCTCAGAGGAGCTCAGAAGGTCGTGGTTGAAGCCTCTGCTTGGCTGCTCTCTTATTCATTTGCCAGAAGGCCAAATTCATCTCTGTAGCATTTAGCACAGCAGTAGAGTAAGAGGCAGAGCTTCCTTCTGCTCTCTGAGCTCACATTCCTTTGCATGGGTAAGCCAGAAAAACAGCCCCTGAAAGTTGGGGTGGGGGGGTG
>JAODLC010000015.1:5741408-5755388 GCA_026781145.1 Hippopotamyrus pictus
CCGGCGGAGGGATCGGCTGAGGGGCCGACTGAGTGGCAGGTGGAGGGGCCGGCGGAGGGGCCGGCTGAGGGGCAGGTGGAGGGGCCAGCTGAGGGGCAGGTGGAGGGGCCGGCTGAGGGGCATACGCAGGGGCCGGCTGAGGGGCAGGCAGAATGGCGGCATCAGCAAAGACCGGGAGGGTCTGCCTCCCAAACACGTGCTTCTGGCCAGCGACGCTGGACATGACGAAGCTGCCACAATCATTGGCGCAGGTACATCAGGAGCAATACAAGCCAGACTGATGTCATACTCGTCACATCTGTCGATGTGATACTTACGTTGTTGAGTAATTTCAGTACTCACATGGGTTTTAATAGCAACATCAGATGACTGTAAAATCTTTTCTACTCTTGAACCAAGATGAAACTTCAATGACATGGTTGGTGTGACTCATTCTTGAGTTTAATGATCGAAAACAGGAAGTATCAGTACATTCCAGTGTTGATGTGTCACTGTAAGGTTATTCTCACGTGTAAACAATGCGAGTTACATAAAAAGGCTCAGAACCCAGAGGCTGCAAACCCCTGAAATTATACCACACTCTTTATGCAAGCTAAAATATTCTGTCTGGAATCTGTATCATAAAACCTCATTTCCAACCTCAAAATTAAGTTAATTACATTTTCTGTGAAGTGAAACGCTCTACAAATAGCAATTCAACACTGCGATCTGTTAAGCTATAATTAGATTAGTTGCTTATCTCTGAGCCGTGAAGAACAAGACTCAGGATGAAATGCAACAACTCTTTGAATCAAACACAGCATAAAAACAAAGACCTGACACAACACCGCCCACCCACTTTTTACTAATGTGCTGTAGATCATTAGAACAGACAGACCCTTCTCTGTAGGAAATTGCCTGGATTTGTGTTTTAGCAAATTTCCTTCTTGTTGTCATTTACATTGTATCACCTGACATAAAGTGCCTCTTGAGAGCTAAGCTTTGCGTCAAGGTGCAGGATCAGCTTCCCTGGGAGCGTTTAAGGTCCAGCTGAGCGGCAGGTGCATAGACCAGGTGTGGACAGAGGCTTAGCCTCAACTAAACAGCAACCTCCCTAATAGAAAGTTTATCACTTTATCCAATGACTTTAATGAGATAAAGCCTTGATAATTACATGAAATAGATGCATTTGGTCATGATGTTTTACGTTCCACACTGTTCTGTGACCGGAAGCGAGCCTACACAGACATAGTAAAAACTGAGAACCCAAATGGGATTCTCAGCAACCCGTAGAGCCCTAAAAACCGCAATATAGAACAAACGCGTGACAGACTCCCAAAACACCGGTGACATGTATTATGTCAGAGGCGGCACTGCAGTCTCTGACCTCGTAAATAAGAGCTTCCCACTTCAGCACATTTATGGGAACCCTCATTTCTCCAGCACAGATAGATATTGGCGCGGTGATGCAAGCGCCGAGAGCCTCGCTGGCCTTACTCTGAAATACCGTCGCCTGCAGTGGGGGATTTGGCTGCGTCCATGTTATTTAAAAGCCTGCCGGGCTGGGCCATCTGTGGGATTATTTGTTTGGCCTCAGAATTGATTATTTGCAATTCCCTGCATCCTTCAAGATGACACCAGAATAGAGAGGCGTGCCATTGGCTGTAGACGGGGCAGCCCTTTGACTGATTGGAATGGCGTGATCAGAAGGACATTCAGGGAGGTATATTCATCACTGGCAAGCTGGGTGTGTCAGCTACATCCTATAAGGCTTGTTCATTTTGGTCACTCACCAGCACAAAGCATATCATGAGTGTTTAAATCTCAGGAGCACCCAACATACATGACAAATCATCATCAAAATGGTGCATGACATAAAATGTGACTCGAGCTGATTGTTTGCGGAGTGTAAATGGCTTAAGCTTCAAAGAAACCACTTTCTGTAAAAAACAAAACAAACCCCATTACATGTGTTTCTGTGGTAACTGTTTGTTAAAACCTTCAAATTACTATCTCAAGACCACTGAAAGAGTGGCAAGGGGGGCTTAGATTACACAGCAACACTTGCATACATTAATCGGCATGTCTGTCACATTAATAATGGAGTGTTTCTGCCATATTCCCAGTTCTGAGAGTGAAAGTCAGTCACCAGAATATGCTGATTCACTCTGCTGTTTGCAGTTGCCTTGGCAGCACTGTAAACTCCATAGGTTCACTCTGTCGTTTGCCATTGCCTCGGCAGCACTGTAATCTTCACAGTTTCACTCCGCCATTTGCAGTTTCCTTGGCGGCACTGTAATCTTCACAGTTTCACTCCGCCATTTGCAGTTTCCTTGGCGGCACTGTAATCTTCACAGTTTCACTCCACCGTTTGCCGTCGCCTCGCCAGCACTGTAATCTTCATAGGTTCACTCTGTCGTTTGCCGTCGCCTTGGTGGCACTGTAATCTTCACAGTTTCACGCCGTCATTTCCTGTCACCTCGCCAGCACTGTAATCTTCAGTTTCACTCCGTCATTTCCTGTCACCTCGCCAGCACTGTAATCTTCACAGTTTCACTCCACCGTTTCCTGTCACCTCGCCAGCACTGTAATCTTCATAGGTTCACTCTGTCGTTTGCCTTTGCCTTAGCGGATGAACGGATGGCCACTATATTTAGTGCTAATCATCTGACTCAAAGTAACTAAAATTAGAAACTACGCCCGCTGCATTTTATTCATTAAGTTCACTCATAATTAAATGTGAAATGGGCTGTGGGGGAGAAGCCCTCACAGGATGAACAGGCAGTAGAGCTGTTCTGTTGTAGTGGGGCTGCTTTCCATCCTTTGTCACTGTTCTTGGCTGGGTATGTGTTGGATGTCAGTGTCCCACCTGGGGATCCAGTTTTCCTGCCGCACTGTTCTTGGCTGGGTATGTGTTGGATGTCAGTGTCCCACCTGGGGATCCAGTTTTCCTGCCTCACTGTTCTTGGCTGGGTATGTGTTGGATGTCAGTGTCCCACCTGGGGATCCAGTTTTCCTGTTGCACTGTTCTTTCTGTTCTTGTCGCACTATTTTCTGTTCATGTCGCACTGTTCTTCCCGTTCCTGTCTCACCATTCATCTTGCTTCTGTCACGCCATTCTCCCTGATGTGCCGAGTAGAATGTCCCATTCTGTCCCCACATCATGTGGCTCTGACTGAAGGATTTCTATAAAATACTAAAAAGGATCCAAACTTTCATAACAAAACAAAGTGACACCTGTTTACTTAATTCCCTGTCACTTGATAATAAAGATTTAATATTCTGAATGACAGTACAGCACTGCAGTCAGCAATAAAAAGCCCCTTGGTGGCACTGATGAATGCGTATGACATCACTTGCATATGACATCACTAACTATGCCTCTTGGCCCTGCAGGCCTATCAGACCTCAGCTGCTCTTCAACAAGGACATTTCTTGCTTTCTTCCCCAACAAATGTGTCAAGCACCCATGAAGCAGGCCGTCTGTCACAGGGACACTGCCCCACAGTTGCTCAAGTAGGGAGCAATGTCTTGGGAAAATAAGGTAGAGATTTTACTGGAATGGCACTCACAGGAACTCAAAATACTGCACTGCTGAAATCTTCATTCTGACAACAGCCTTAAAATGACACATATCTGCAGTTACTGTATTAGCAGGTGGTGACAAAAAACATGTAGAATACGAGTATAATATAATTATGACTCTAGTGCTATAATATGCAACCAAGGAGCACAAGTAGAAAAAGATTCAATAATGCAGTGTACACTGTGACAGCAGCAGCTGTCAGGTTAACGAAGATTCAGTTCACATGTGTAGACAGCCAGTCTCCTGAAGACATCTCATGTTAAAGTTCTTTCTGAGGTAAATCGGTGCATCGGACTGGTTTGCTTCAGAGTCTGTCCTGCTGCACAGAAGCCTGGGCAGGATTAGGCCTCTACTAATCACAACAGACAGCTGGGGTGACATTAATGCGAAGGCTGCCACACACACTGCTGTCTTTAAAAGGCATGCTGAAAGTGCATCCTTAAATACGAGGTGCGTTTAAAGTGCGTCCTTAAGCACCACACACGTTGAATGTGCGTCCTTAAGCACCACACGTGTTGAATGTGCGTCCTTAAGCACCACACGTGTTGAATGTGCGTTCTTAAGCACCACACGTGTTGAATGTGCGTCCTTAAGCTCGAGGCCTGTTCTTCAGTATGTATTTCTGCAACTTTGGGGGAGATGATGCTTCTGAAAGCAGACCATCAAACTTTCACTGAGTGCCCTGAACTGACCCAAATCCATTCTCATTCAGAATTCATGGCTGTTGCCGAAACTGGACTCTGTAATAACTGCAGCATGGATGGAAGCATACACTGGTCATCTCACTGAAATTCTTGAAAATGATCATCTGTCGGATGTGTGATGTTACCTGATAAGAACTGAAGGCGCGGTCGTCTCTAACGAAGACCAGGAAGCTCCAGATATTTTTCCACAGAACAGTCGTGCATTGCGGCCAAAATAAACCACTTCCACTTCACACTGCATCTGCTCGCAAAACAATATTTTCTTCCTTCCCCAAAAAAAGGATCCTGGGAGATGTTTTCATTAAGACATGTCCCCTAGCGCAGGAACTCAGTACTACTGCACTGAGGCAGGACCTTTGGGGAGTACGGTAGGCGGGGCCTTTGGGGAGTATGGTAGGTGGGGTCTTTGGGGAGTATGATGGGTGGGGCCTTTGGGGCATGTTGTAAGCGGTGCCTTTGGGGAGTGTAGTGGGAAGGGCCTTTTGGGAGTGTGGTAGATTGGGTCTTTGCACAGTGCGGAAGTTGGGGCCTTTGTGGAGTGTGGTGGGCAGGGCCTTTGTGGAGTATGGTAGGCGCGACCTTTGGGAAGTGTGGCTGGTGGGGCCTTTGGGGAGTGTGGTTGGCGGGGCCTTTGGGGAGTACGGTAGGCACGGCCTTTGGGGAGTGTGGTGGGCGGGGCCTTTGGGGAGTACGGTAGGCACGGCCTTTGGGGAGTGTGGAAGGTGGGGCTTTTGGTAAGGACTGTATGCTGAAGGAGTGGCTGGGATCTTTGGGGAAGTGCTGGACATCAGTGGTGATACGTCTCACCATCTGGACCAGCTCTGCCCCCCCAGGTCACCACAGGTGACGCGGCAGCATTATCTCTACATGCATAATGAAATAAAAACATGAGCCCCCCCATGGTGACTGCAGAGCCACTGGGCACCTGCCTGGACACCACATCCTGCACCAGATGGTGGGGTAATCCTAAACAAACGGGTCCTGCCAGCGATGGGTGCCACCGTATGGGGGGGGAACAGGATTAACCAGGAGGTTAAAAATATGAGCACATTTGCAGGAGCTGTCAGCTAGAGAGGCATTCTCTACCGTCATTGAAAAGGCATTATGATATATGTATATATCACCGATAGTTACAGCTCAGGCTCTTCTGGTCAGGTGTCTGTCAGCTTCCAACCCGCGGTTGGGGGATGGATTCCAAGCAGATTGGTTAAGGTGAGGTTAGGTGTTGAGAATCTCTTTGTAGGTGTTTTTTTGTTTTTAAAGAATTCTCTGTGAAATCAAAGCTGGGTTTGAGTTGGGATTTAGCCGCACCTCCCCAGGGCCTCCTGTTCCTGAGGTCAGCCTAATTGCCAAGGCTGCAGCTCCAGAAAGTTCCAGGTGGCTAGAGGAGCGGATCTGCAGGAGAGTGACTGGGAAAGCAGAGACATGGGTGAACAGGGCGGAACAGTAGGTCCTAAACCCGATTGACCCTTCTTCAAGCCGGTAATTAGTGGGTCAAAGAAATCCAGGAGCTGTCCGGGGAGGAGCTCAGGGAGCTGTCCAAGGAGGAGCTCGGGGAGATGTCCGGGGAGGAGCTCGGGGAGCTGTCCGGGGAGGAGCTCGGGGAGCTGTCCGGGGAGGAGCTCAGGGAGCTGTCCGGGGAGGAGCTCAGGGAGCTGTCCAAGGAGGAGCTCAGGGAGATGTCCGGGGAGGAGCTCAGGGAGATGTCCGGGGAGGGGCAGGCAACATCAAGCCAAAGTATCTTTATGGTCATATTCAGAAATTTCCACTTCATTTGTTGTTGTGCAACAAATACTAACATAATATAAATTGGAAAGACACTTAAACATGACAGGAGACATGGACAGTACGCAGACATAAGCATATAGTTAAAAATGGAGGGTTTTCCAGCTCTCACGCACCTGGTGTGACACTGACGCTATCAGCCTTAATCTCACATTTTCATGCTCAAGACTAACTGAAAATCTCACTCCCGTTAGAAATCGGACCACAATGCACTTGGTTACCTGCTGTTTTCCATTTGCTTTGGTGACAATGCTTCAAAGACAACAACGGCCACAGTGGGGCGCCACCCGCTGGCAACACGGCTACCTGGACCGGACAAAAAAACGGATGGATGGATGGTGGGATGGAAAGATGAAAGCAGCCAGGAAAAGCATATGGAGAAAGACATGATGCAGCAGTCCCTCCGCGGAGAGAGAGAACATGGGGGCTGAGCTAGGGCATGTAAGACACTTTTAAAATATTTATTAATCTCACAGCGATGAGATCAGCCAAGGCCTTCAGTGCAATCCCCGAAGCACCAGTCACCACAGCAATGAGAACAGCCACAGCCTCGAATGCAAACCCGAAGCATCAGTGGCCATAGTGTTGAGATCAACCACGACCTCCAATGCAAACCCGAAGCACCAGTCACCACAGCTATGAGATCAGCCACAGGCTCGAATGCAAACCCGAAGCACCAGTCGCCATAGTGTTGAGATCAGCCACGACCTCCAATGCAAACCCGAAGCACCAGTCACCATAGCTATGAGATCAGCCACAGCCTCCAATGCAAACCCGAAGCACCAGTCACCACAGCTATGAGATCAGCCACAGCCTCCAATGCAAACCCGAAGCATCAGTCACCACAGCGATGAGATCAGCCAAGGCCTCCAATGCAAACCCGAAGCATCAGTCACCACAGCGATGAGATCAGCCAAGGCCTCCAATGCAATCCCCGAAGCACCAGTCGCCATAGTGATGAGATCAGCCACGGCCTCGAATGCAAACCCGAAGCATCAGTCGCCACAGCGATGAGGCCGCCACTGTCCTTACGGGGGTGAATGCTAAGCACGCTCAGCCAAGCTTGACGATGACTGATGGCACTTTATTTAAATTAATGAATGAAGCTCTGCCGCTGATGCGGATGTTTTGAAATAACCATGTGCCGGAATAAGGAACATGTCTGCCTGTGGTAATTTCAGGTCCCGTCCACGACGTCTGCCTGTTGTCAGTGTGCTGCCAGACCACATCGTGCTTCCCCCTGTCAGTGGCGGGGCCTGTCCCCACTGGCCATGGCGCTCTTGGTGCCCACTGCACGCTGAAACGAGAGCCCTGCTTCCCCCGTCAGTGGTGGGGCCTGTCCCCACTGGCTGTGGCGCTCATGGTACCTGCAGCCTGTCCTCAGTTGCAGGCTGAAGCAATAGCTGATCATAGCATGCTGTCATGCAGGGCAGTTTCTCTTTCAGTTGGAAACGTTAGTGGATCAAACCCGAGTCGCCCACTTGTCTTGGACATGCTTCGGAAGTCCCAGAGATGATAATTATTGCCATGTCCCCCCCAGGAAATTGGGGGAAGAACCCCCTGATTACCAAGATCAAAATCTGCAAAAAGGCAACTGCGTAAGACTCCCAGAGCCCATGGCAGCCGGAAATCATTCACAGGATGGTGTTTTCTGCAAAACATCCACGTCTGCCATCGGCACTCTGCTGTTTCACCGTGCACAGGAACGACAGGAGTCGCATCTTCGGTGACTGAGTCATTCAGCGTCATTTCATTTTTACAGACAGGCATGTCACAAACAGTCCATCAGAAGCACAGCGTCCTTCTGGAAAGCAGCATCACGGCACACGGAGACTGAGGAAAAACTGCTCATCTCTTCTAATTACAGGGAATGCTTCAGTGAGAATCATACTTATAAATGTCCTTGGCAAGCATAATTATGGGCGGGGGGGGGTCATTCGTTGCTTTGACGGATCCTGTCAGGTCGTTAAGCTGTGTTCAAGCTTCATCAAGCCCACCATGGTCCTCTAATAATATTATCATCTATCAGTTCAGTTTTTGGCTTAATTAACGTTAAAAAGCGCTGACCTCCTAGACCTGTGTTGAGAACTTGGCAACATACTGTCACTAACCAGTGCTCTGGGCAGGATAACCAGTCCTCTGAGCAGAATAACCAGTCCTCTGAGCAGAATAACCAGTCCTCTGAGCAGAATAACCAATGCTTCTGACAGGAGCGTGGCTCAGTGGGCTAAACCTCCGTGTCTGGGATAGGAAGGTCGCTGGTTCGAGCTCCACCTCAGCCTGTAAGCCCTTAAGCAAAGCCCCTAACCCCAGCTCCCTGGTCTGTGCTATGGGTGGCTGCCCTTCGTGGTCAACTTCCACTCACCTACAGAAAGCAATTAATACTACATACCATTTTCCAATAAAGACTCAATTATTATTATTAAGACCTATCACTTTAGATATTAACACGTACCAGCTCCTGTAACCCAAAACCAGGAGTCGGCCCCCTGGACTCGACACACTCTGAGGCGCCCTGTCCCCCCCCAGATAACACACTCACACAGTAGTAGGACACACAGGTAGCAAACAGTCATTAGCGTGTCTCGATGCAGGCAGACACCAATGCACACCCAGGCTCTCTGCTCATTTTTAACACCTCAAATACCACCCATCCCTCCACCCATTCATCCATCTATCCTCTATCTGTCTGTCCATCCACCCACCCATCCCTCCACCCATTCATCCATCTATCCTCTATCTGTCTGTCCATCTACCCACCCATCCCGCCATCCATCCTCCAACTGATCATCCAGCTCAGGATCACAGGGACGATTTTAATTAAAAACTTAAAAGGTGACCAGTTTCCAGGGCTGTGGAACTTTTTGTGACCTTGTGCTGACGGGCAACCGAGGGACCATCCGTACATCCGAACAGAACCATGTAATGTGTGGATGGGGGCAGTGTTTGGGCAGGGGGGTGACGTGGATCCTAATAAAAGGAACAAATTGGAATGGAAAGAGAAGGTTTTTGTAAAATCATAACAGAAACAACACGGGCACCAGCTGGATGTAGGGTGAGGACGAGATCACATCACATCCATCACAGTGTATCAGTCATATATACGCAGCCATTAGGAATAAGGTCAGGTGATCTGAATGTGTGAATCACATAATAATCTCCATCAACACAAAATGAAAAATTTCCAGAAGTACACTGATGTGACTCCATTTACCATGTCAGTCACCCAAGTGTCCGGCTGACACTGTTTTCTGGACGGCTGTGATGGCAGGTGCACTGTTGGGCGGCCACCACCTCCGCCCTCAGTGCTTTGGTGACGGGTGTCGAGCGTCAGTTGTGTGGGTCTCCCTACATCGGGAGGATGATGGAGGCCGTCAGTGCTGGGCTTTGTTCTGTGAAAGTTTAACAAACGAAGCGGAACAAACTGAGCCCTCAGAGTCACATCTCTGCTCAGGCTACTGGTCTTAAGTGGGAATTCCTTCAGCTGGGTTTGTTCGGTCTCTCAGTCACCTCAGGTCCCTGATTAACCACACGCTCGGACCTGCAGAACTGGCTACCGCCAGCTACGTCAAACTGGAAGGGACAGAGGAGAAACAATCGGGCGAACCTGTAAACACGCTTCTCATTTTTACAGGCATGTGTATTCGAAAGCAGACACAGCCGACCTCCTGAGAGGTAATTGGTGACCTTCCTTAACGCGTCCTGCAGTAATTAGTACTGCAGTGTGATAACATCCAAGTGCTGCTCGACTGCCAACGAGGAGAAACTGCCGGAAACTCAACTGGCATTTTTTGTCGTGACACTGGGCAAATCTTTGAAGATAATGAGGCGGCGCTAAAAATGAAAGTGACGCAAATTGTATAATTACAGCTAAAAAACTCCCCCAGGGGAAGGGCCCCCCCTTCGTGTTAGCGGCTTAGCGGCTTAGCGCCATTCGGCCGCGGCACCGGTCACTGCTACGCTACAAGGCGCTGTAGGCCAGGAAGATGACCGTGTGAGGAGGTGCAGCCAGGGGCCATGGCATCTCCCACCAGGAGCATGTCTGAGGCAGCTATGCCCTGTTATAACTGCTGCAATGATAACTGATGTTTTCATTAGTAATCACTCAGAGGCAGCAGCAGAGGCCGACCTGAAATCACTACCGGCTGTACACATCCTCTCCAGGGCGGATGTGTCACGAAAATCTCAAGATAAACGGTTAGGAATTACAGCAAAATGCTTACGTGTTCAGTTGCTTCTTAATAATCAATTACTACCTGCCATTTTTACAATTTCCAGCTGATTAGAAGTTTGTCATTTACGGCTTCAATGTTCATGTCATTCATACAGTTACCACTGCAATAGGACTGTCTGTCTGCTCCTCATGAACAAGGAGCAACATACCGTCTCCATAACTGGATACAGTCCAAAGATCCGTCCAAATAATCCAACAAAACAATTCAAAACAGGGGTCACGTGACACAGGGCCACTAATTCTGGAAGAATTTAACCTGCTGTACAAGCCCTGCATGTCGATGCCCTTGTTATTCACAGTTAGCAAAGAGGGCCTTATTTCAGCATAACAAACCAGCCAAGCCTGTTACCTGGTGCTCTGCACCACTTCACAAGCTTGGTGCTAATTGATTTAAATGCAGCTCTCAGCGCATCTTGGTCACCTAAGCGATTCTCACATTTGTTCCGAATGTCGATGATGGCTAACAAGGAGAAGCTTATGCAGAACGACAAAAGGACACATGAAAGAGTAAATATTTTATAGTAGTTTCCTTTTAGAGGAATACAGTGTCGTCGTCGTGTTTTGACTTGGAGATTTCTCGTGACACGTCATTTTACAGTTCCATTTACTGTACTGTGCCCATGTCAAAAGGCTGCTGTTTTCAGACAATCTGAAATCCCCATTTGCAATAATTGTGATTAAAAAAGAAGTGTGGTTGGCAGAAATGGAGTCATGTGACACACGGACTGAGCAGGGAAGGCAGTGTCTATGGGGTTCCCTGCCCAGGAATGAAGGGTCTGTGGTGGGCAGAGGGAGCAACGCAACAAAAAATGAAGGGGTCCCCGTGTCTGAAATGAAGCCCACAAACTTGAGTGAGAGTCACATGGGGAACGACGAAGGTCAAACTGCAGACAGAGCAGCAAGCGTCGGGCAAGAGCTGCCTTCAGTGAGGCGGAAACCCGACAGGATGTTTGCTATGCCGCTAACCAGTGCAGTCACGGGTCGCCTGACTCCCGCCCAGAACGACAGGATTACAGCCCCCCGTTGGTGTCAGGTACATATAGAATTATTTGGCATTAAACAGTAAGAGGGACCAAAAAACTTTCACTTACACCTGCCCTACTCGACAGGAAACACTCCCTCTCTGTGTGCAGGAAGGCCTTGTCAATATATCCCTTAGGGATGGTACACACAGAAATCCAGCTTAACGAACTTAAACATGCCATTAAATACAAAGACAGCCAGTTCCAAAGAAAAGGTGTAATTTCAGCCCTCTGTGTTTTATTCTCAGTTTAATCAGGAGGGTGTTTGGCTTTATTCTGTGCCGTCAGGAGCTCGCAGGTGTTCCCTGCGTTACGCACAGCTCTGAGATCCATCCTCTCAGGAGCTCGCTGGTGTTGCCTGCGTTACGCACAGCTCTGAGATCCATCCTCTCAGGAGCTCGCTGGTGTTCCCTGCGTTACGCACAGCTCTGAGATCCATCCTCTCTGGAGCTCGCAGGTGTGATTTGGAGATAAGCACTCCTTTGGGGCGTCCCTCTAACATAAAGTCCAAGTCTGCGCTTCCCCTGCAAAATAAAGACCTGAGATACTAAATATTAACGTTTTTAAAGTTTCCTATCCTTCTTCGTTCCTCTAATGTTCACATACGATTTATCCATCCATCCTTCCATAATGACTGGCGCTGTGCAGTGTTACAGGAATCCAGGAATCACAGGAAACACCACGCATAGGATAGGGGACACCCTGGACAGGAAGTGAGTCCATCACAGGACAGGGGACACCCTGGACAGGAAGTGAGTTCATCACAGGACAGGGGACACCCTGGACAGGAAGTGAGTCCATCACAGGACAGGGGACACCCTGGACAGGAAGTGAGTTCATCACAGGACAGGGGACACCCTGGACAGGAAATGAGTCCATCACAGGACAGGGGACACCCAGGACTGGACACCAACCCATCGCAGGACAGAGGACACCCTGAACTGGGACAGACACAAAAACACAAACAGAACATGTGACCCCACAATGAGCTGCAGCTGTAATCAGACTCATGGCCCTGGGGGGTGATTTATTTAATTTCATCTTCATATTTTAAGTTCGCCTGTGCTTTCGAGCCTTCTGTGTTTGCTGGCTGAGGTGACCTGCTGGCAAATCCGGTGAAAATAACAAGCAGCGGGGAGGGGGGGTCGTGAGATTGTTGCACAAGCTGGCTGCTCCCCAGGGCCGACTGCAGTCAAGCAAACTGCAGCTCCGTGCTTCACTGGAAGGGAATGCAGGGTCTGTCGCGTTGCAGGGCTCAGCTGGACTGGTCTGTGGGGGTCCCCGTCGCAGGGCTGGGCTGGGCTGGTCTGTGGGGGTCCCCGTCGCAGGGCTGGGCTGGGCTGGTCCGGTCCATGGGGTCCCCTAGCAGAACTCAGAGTGTGTTTTTATTGGATCTGCAGGGTTACACCCCTTCTGGGGATGACAGGCTAAGACCACATACCGTGTCAGCGGACACACGGGGGACGGGTTAGGCCGGGTCAGCAGCTCTGGCGAGGAGCCAGGTCCAGGACCGGCCAGGAGAGTCCGGGAGCGCCCACCGAAGTGAACCGGCCCCCAGCCGCTGTCTGAGCTGCGCAGGCCTGTGGCACAGACACAAATCTCATAATAAGAGCGGCGGCAAAATGACAGCGTGACGGAGGTCTGAGCACAGGGCGAACAATGCGGCATTCAGAGCGTGGAGCCAGCCTGTGTGGCAGCTAGGAAAAGCAGCGCGTGGGAACGCAGGCCAGGATGGAAAACAGAAGCAGGCGGCGCGGGGGGGCTGCGGAGAAGCCTCGGGTTAGGAACTCTACTTTTCTGTTGGGGGGGGCAGACAAGTCAAACAAAGACAGGAAAAACAATAAGTGTCCTTAGGGAAGCAGAGAGAAAACAAGTTTGGCTTAAAGGCAGGGACAGGTGAGCGGCAACAAGACTTCTTATTACTGTATCCCAGCTTAGAGGGGGTCCCAGAGTCCTGGGGGGCAGGGGGTTAAGCGTGTAAATAACAATAAAAAACAAGGAGCTAATGGGAAAATTAGCTGATTCACCCCATAGAGGATTAGGGCCACACTGCGCTTTCACTGGCAGTTATCAGGCAAGTGTACGTTTGTAAGCACCGTCATGTATTAACCGCTGCTACTCAGCACCTTGCGCTCCTACCTCTATGCTATTGTTTGCATATTCTATATATTGTCTGAATGTTATTGTTCACTATTTAGTTATTTGCTGTGTTGTTATTCGTCACTGCCTACTGTTTAAGTCTGCTGGGAGCCACGCATTGTCAGTGTACTTATACGAATGACAATAAAGCTTGAGAATCCTTGTGAAAATAAACAGAGAGATGGTGACTCCCTTTGTCAATTAAAACGATGCGTGGCTTCCCCCCCCCCCATTAGAGGAGAGGTGCTCTTTTGCCTGTTGACACCATAAATACACAGCCTTCTTACCAGACATATGATTACTTTCACCACCTTTAAGTCACATTGAGTGTGACCCCATTTCTACAAGGCTGTTAAACGGGAGGGTGACATGCAGTGATCCGAGGGTCAGGTGGGTGAAAAAGAGAGATCCGAGGGTCAGGCGGGCGACAGGCAGTGATCCGAGGGTCAGGTGGGTGACAAAGAGAGATCCGAGGGTCAGGCGGGCGACGGGCAGAGATCCGGGGGGCTGGGCGGGCGACGGGCAGAGATC
>JAODLC010000015.1:5757247-5768859 GCA_026781145.1 Hippopotamyrus pictus
CGCCGGGCAGAGATCCGGGGGGCCGGGCGGGCAACAGGCAGAGAGGCAGACAGGCGAGATCTCCCAGCTCCCCTCCAGTGACCTGCTTAAAATTATAGGCTCAGCTTGCCAGAATGAGTGAGTTACGCCTGTTTTCTCTAAAGTACATAAGAGGCCTGAGGCGAGTTTTCAGGAGAATAATGAACTGTGGAAAAAACCCTGAAGTCTAGAAAGTCAAAAGTTCAAGTCGGAGGTGTTTGCAGAATTGCAACCTGAGCTGCAAATTTTCAAGAAAGCTAAGAGTTAAATATCCGGGAATGTACAGCTCACATTTGGGCGTGAGAATTTACTCCCTGTTTACATGAAACATAACACCGTTAATAAATTGCAGACTGTCAGCATCAATCTGCTTAATTTATGGTGAATGAGCCTAGAGCCCAGAGACATTCGGGCAGCTAATGCTACATGCTAATGTGCAGTCTCCCTCCCCTTAACATCAGAGAGGGGATGCCAGCTGATCGTAAGCCCAGCGAGAAACAGAGCGAGGACCGCGGCTCATCTGCATGCACCCCCAACACTTCCGGGTCTGTCCCCTTCCGAGCGGCCTTTCTGCCGACGGAGATCCCATCCCAGCGCTCAGAGGGGATTAAAGCCGGCCCGGATCAGGGCCTCGCCGTGGGAGGCTCCCCCACGCTGAACAGCAGGGACACACGCAGGGGTTAGGGTTAGGGTGATGTGCGGGTATTAACTGAGAGCAGCCTGATGAGCTGGAAATGTCTCACAAATTATTAAGGGATCAGTCTGAGCTGTCAAACCTGAGGAATCTCCAGCCAAACCAAATGGACGAGGAGGAGATGCCGGGAAGGAGGGGGTTAGGTATTCCCCCCCCCCCCAAACGGTGTAAGAAACTCTGCTTGACGAATCGGGGACAATCTGCTTA
Organism: Hippopotamyrus pictus; assembly: GCA_026781145.1. Lineage (NCBI taxonomy): Eukaryota > Metazoa > Chordata > Actinopteri > Osteoglossiformes > Mormyridae > Hippopotamyrus > Hippopotamyrus pictus. The sequence continues at coordinate 5,758,167 of JAODLC010000015.1, forward strand.
ACAATCCCGAGTGGTCCAGCTCCCTGGCTCTGTTGGCAGGTCCAAGGGGGGGTTAGAGGATACAGGAGAGTCTTGGCATGAAATGTGCTTTGGAACAGCGTGAATCGACACTCACCGGTAAACAAAGAGAGCGATTACCTCCCGCGCTGAGCTGCCTCTCAGTAAATGTCACTTATCATCCTTATTTACAGGAGCTTTCTAGAAAGTGCTTTGGGGCCAAACACTTGGGGAAGCCCTACATCAGCAGGAGCAGGCAGAATCTGAGGGGTTCCTGTACGAGACAGTGGACCTCCATCATCGATCGCCACAGTGCCAGCTATCCCTGCTGCATTCCGCTCCTTCCCACCCTGTCAGCGGCTCCACCCCATCAATCACGCTCACGTCCCATGAGCTTCGGCGCTGTGACACCCTTAGAGGCGCGGGACCCCACCATAAGGAACAGGTGTATTTAATATTTACTGCAGTGACTGGTTGTGCCCAACAGGGGGCCCCCCACACAAATGCAGTGGTGGCAAACACTGCTGCTGTCTACTGGCAGTGAGAGGCCTCAGACATCTAGACCGCTCCCCCAGGGCGGCATGGGGCTGCTTCTCCCGCGAGCAGCAGCTACACGTTGACGCCCCCCTCCCTCCCGGTCGCCGAGATACTGTTACTAACCTCACATTTTTCGCATATTTCAGATGTCTAAGCCCCGCCTCCCAGAACAGACACATTTCAGATATCCTAATGGCATATAAAACCTCCTTGGGCTGCTAATTTCACCCCCTGCAGCAGTATGACATAAATGGACTCTCGCTGCTGGCAGAGGCTGAGTGAACGCGATGGCTGGTGTTGCCTTCACAGCCGAGGCCGGTGGGCTCAGAGTCCGACTCCCGCCAGCCCGATCACGCGTACGCCAGCGAGGGTTCCATTCATACGGACTGATGTTAGCAGTGCATTATGGCACTTCTTTGATGTGGGAGGCCTTCATCAAACCCAGGGCTGCTCATTAATTCCTAAGCTCTCCTAAAAAGGCGAGATCTATACTTGAAATAATGATGGATTGATAAGACCTCGTGGTATTTTCCAGGCGAACAGCTGAAGCTTTTAGCAGTTAAACGCTGAATCGGATCAGTTTGGCTCCGCCATTGTCGCCGTGTTACAAAATCCTGAATTGTAAATCTGTTTCCCCTTTGGGAGTAGAACAAGTTAGATACATGATTATAGAGGGACAGTCATCACCGAACAGTGGACGACTGTATACACTGAACAAAATTAGAAGGAGATGCACTGGAACACTGGAAAAAGCATGATACCAGGATAAATAAAAAAGAAAAGATGCGTTCAAGCTATTTGGCACATGGGAGAAAATAATTTGCATAAATGATACAATCTGTACAAAGCAGTGCCAGCGTCACCACATCGCACGCCGCTACAACCCGCACGGTGTGTCCGAGACCCCTGTGTGACACAGCGAGACCCCTGTGTGACGCAGCGAGACCCCACAGCCTCAAGATGCGAACTTGGGAAGATTATCCACCGAGGATCCGAGGGGGGAGCCGTCGCCCCAGGGCCGAGGAGACGAAGTAGAAGAGGGGGGAGCCGTCGCCCCAGGGCCGAGGAGACGAAGTAGAAGAGGGGGGAGCCGTCGCCCCAGGGCCAAGGAGACCAGGGGAAGACAAGCGGGGAGCCGCCGGCCCTGGGCTGAGGTGATGAGGGGGGAGCCGCTGAACCCGAGGCAGAGGCGGCGAGGGGGGAGCCGGAGCTATGAGGCTGAGTTGGGCTCAGCGACGACGGGGCCATGTGGAGGATGTTTTATTTACACTCGCACACAATCCAGCTTTTCACCACGTCCCTGTAGCGGCTTGCCTTAGGCCTCAGCGCGGCACACGGCGGGCCTGGCCACTGCCACTGCCACGACGACGGCGACCTAAACGTCTCGCGCAGACGGACTCAAAGGTCCGTTTGTACGTGAGAAGCGGACGGCAGCCAAAAAACGGGACAGAGGACAGTAGGATGAATGAATGAGTGTCTCCACACACAGCCCTGTAAACAGCCCCCCACCCCCCGCCAGAGAAACAAAGGGCACGTCAGGGGAAGACAGGCACTGGCCAGTGGGGTCTATTCCCACCCCGGGGAGGGGAGGCATGTGCCTCTCAAGCCCTCAAGCCCTTTATTCCAGGCTGGCCCGCCCCCACGGGGCGCCCCTATGGGATTATTCCAAACTAGGGCAGCGTGACCCAGGCCTGGGGCCCTGGCACTCTCTCCCCCGTTACGTCAGCCTGGCATTGTGGCCGTCGGGATGCCCGCGGGTGCGTGCCAGCGGCACCCCAGCCTGCCTCTTTCAATCATCTTTGTCTCCTTGGACCGGGGCCGGGGCAGGAGGTGGCTTTGCTCCGGTGATTAGCCACGCCTGGCATTCGGAGTCCCTGTGGGAAACGCCAGGGTCCATTGGGGAATACGAATGAGACTGACCCCTCCGCAGGGCCCGATCAGACCGGGACTCGCACTCTCTTCCGGAGCCATCCATCAGGTTCTGCATGTAGTCCTCGCCTGAGGAGCACACTGCAATCGTGCTGGGAGGCATTTTAAAAAGCTCTAATTTGCTGCCATGCAGACGGTCTTTCAGAGGCACTCTGGTCGGCCGTAGCGCGGTAATTAAGCGGAGCGTGAAAAGATGCAGCCTGGAGCCCGAGGACAAGGTCACAGTGACGCGGGGCTGGCAGCACAGACGGCCGCTCAGAATCAGCCAGCACCATCCATCAGCGTACTATAGATTCTCCCTGATTGATTTCTTACCCATAATGCTCCACTGCATCTAACATTTGTCTGATGTAGTAACAGAAAACAGGGAGAAAAAGCCCTTTGAAAGCCAACACCTAGCATTCAGTTCAAAATGAGCTTTTCACATAAACGTTAGAAATGGGGGGGATATGTGTGATTTAAACTTGCAGTATGTTTATGCCACTAGCGATTGGAGGGGCTCATCTGTGAGAATGTTGCGTCCCACCTTGCACTACGTTTACTTGTCTGCACTTTTTGCACCTCACTGCTGTAAGCAAAAGAATTTCCCCTGGGGGATGAATAAAGTTCTCATCTTATACACCCAGAACAAGCCAGGCAGGGCTCGATCATGTGGGTTTAGGAGAGAGACGGCTCTCCGAGGCCCAGCCAGGTGCCCGTGGTAGCCTTTCCATTTCCTCACCCCTGCAAGTGCCTGACGGCTGTGAAACGAGACGCCTCTTGCACTCCTGTGCCGTCAGATGCCGTGCAGCACGGGACGGAGATTCCCGCGAGATCTGCCTGCATGACTGCCTTGTGTTGGTTGGCACGTGGTCGCATGCTGCGCTGCAATAGAGCAAGCAAGCCCCCCCGTGCACCGGGAGCAAACTCCAGCACATGCCGCTGGCCCTCTCTGCGGCAATGGGGCCGACTAGCGCCACTATAAGCTTTCAGCATAATGACGCCGTCTTGCATTATATTTTCACCAGCAGCACATTAATTTAAACGTGGAAGGTGTCCTACTTCACACGTAAGTTTATGAAGCTCATTACCACGCGTACGAGTTCTCAAACACAACCATCTATGGAAAGCGTGACGATCTGAGCGAACGGCCCAGAGCCAGTTACCTACCGCCTTAAGGACAGAATTTGCCGATAAGACACGCATTCACCGATTCCTTTTTATTTTTGAAAGACTAGTACGCCCGTCACGGGCTTCTCTCGTCTGTAAAGGCGGCAGATTTTCAAAAATCCCCCGGCATTTGATCAAAGTTCGATGAGGAATCGACGTGCCGTCAGTATAATCGGCGATCAAAGTGCACATTCCTGTCAGGGAGCCTGACGCCCCTCACGCCGGGAGAAAGGAAAGAGTGACAGGAGAGTGGAGGAGCCTGCAGGCGGCCCCAGGAACGGGGGCTCCGCATAAACGGTGAGGTGCACCGACAGAACCGGTCACTGTTGGGCCGGGCGATCACAAGACACGACAGCTCCTCTGCAGATTAACACGGAACCCGTCATGTCGCACCAGAGCAAGCGACAGAGGCTCATCACTGAAAGGGCCCGAGTGTCACCCCCTCCCCGGGTCCATCAGACCGCAGGACACGGTCAAGATGAAGCGAGAGACCACAGAGATCACTTACCGCACTCCACAGCTCTCCAACACGCCGCAAGGCACATGCCTGGTGCGTGTTCACACATACGCAACACACACATGGGCAGACAGACACCAAAGACCACTGGGATGCTTGAAATGGAAAGCAAAAACCAACATTTTATTGCACTTAAGAAAATAAAAATCCTAAATAAATCAAACGAGACAATCCCTTTTGTTTGTTTATTGATCTTCCTGTCGGTTATGAGGCAGTAAGACGAACTGGAAAAGAAAAAAACCTGTAACATCTGAAGGTGGCGATTCTCTTTAAACCAGGTGATAAATTAGAACAGGTGGACGGCACAGAGCGGGCGGGCGGGCGGGCGGCGCGGCGCCACTTTCACAGTTCGGCTGAAGTCCCATGGCCCTCCAGGAGCGAGGCATGTCGTTTGGCTATGTCGCGCGGTGCCAGCATGCCGGGGGCGTCGGCACGTACCCGCAGTCACATGTCCCATGGGTTAACACTCTCCGCTCGGCTCTGGAAGCAAAGTCGGGCTTTGTCAGCTTTGTCACGGGGGTTAAACGGGACGTATGTGGAAAACGGTGCCCGAGTCAGCATAAGCACTGCTTCCACTTTGGGGGGGCCGGTCCTGCCTCCCCTCCCCCCATTCCATCTCCACAGTCCGCAAAGTGTAGTCTCCTTGGAGAGCAGGCAGAAAGCACGTCATTCCAGGGAATGTGTTTACAGCCCGCACAGGGACACAGACACAAACACGGACACACACACGCACGCACGCACGCACGCACGCACACACACACACACACACACACACACACAGTAAATAAACGTGCACATCCTCCTGGACCCAGCGGACCTCGGGATCTCGTGACCACCCGGAGCTCGTGGACCTCGGGATCTCGTGACCTCCCGGAGCTCGTGGACCTCGGGATCTCGTGACCTCCCGGAGCTCGTGGACCTCGGGATCTCACACCCAAACCCACCTGCACTCAGGAGGCACAGCTGGCTCAAGGTTACATTTAATGTTTCTCAGTTTTAAAAAGTCCAAAGATCAGAAAATTTCATCTGGGACTAAAACGTCTCAGCAGTAAAGGTCACACATCCCCACCATTTAGCAGCATGAATACAGTTTGGCCACTGGGGGGGGGGGGCGAGGCGTGTGAATTCCCATGAGCTCACAGAGAGCTTTCACAGAGGACACAGCACACAGCGCTCTATGTGGGGGGGGGCTGTTAATACTGTGATTGTGGCTGGCAGCGGATTGGTGAAACCTTAAGCGAGTCTGATGGGACAGTAAGATCCCACAGCACGTGTGTCAGACGGAGAGAGCGCGGTGGCCCCACCCCAACAGGGTCATGTGATTGTTGCCCTAGTTTTAGTGACTCCCCCCCCCCCCGTCCCCCCAAGTAAGTAGCTTTTTTCCCTCCCCTTTACAACACTCTATGTTACTTTAATTATTATTTTACACTAGTTAGCATACTGGGATGGCCCCCACTCCGTCCCCACTGCGCTGGGCGACCCCATGCCCCCGTCGGCTCACCGGACGAGTCCCCTGCAGGGCCCCCCTCACGCCGGCTCCGCCTTCCCCACCTCCCCCGTCTCAGGCCGACGCCTTTCCGGGTGACACGGGCCACCCCTCTGAGGGGGCCCGGCCCTTATTCCGAGGGCGGGGGCCGGAGGACGGACCCCGTGGAAAAGCCCGGCCCGGAGACCCCGCCGGTCCCCGCGGGGCCTCACTTCATGTCCACGTCAAAGTCCAGCACCAGCAGCTTGGTCTCCTCGGTGCCGTTCCGGCTGCCCACGGCACACACCAGCTTGGTGTTGGAGGCGCGGATGCGCCACACCACGCCGCCGCTACCGCCGCTCTCCAGCGTCACCAGGTTGCGGATGAAGTCCCCCGTCCGCAGGTCCCACAGCTTCACCGTGCCGTCGTCCGAGCTGGTCACCACAAAGTTCTTGTTAAACTGCAGACACGTGACGGCACTCTGGTGCTTGTGGGGACCTGGGCAGGAGAGACGAGCTGTGAGACCTTCCGGCGTGTCGCTGTACGGTGAGGGGTCCACGCCACCGCCCCCCCTCGCCGCATCTTTCAATCCCAGAATGAGGAGACGGCCGGACGGCAGCCCCCCAGATCAGCACAATCTACTGAACACAGTCTCACAGAAGATCAGTAGGCGCAGTTTACCAGGTGACCTCGTTTTACAGCAAGCGGATGCGGTATTATACAGACTAACAATCCGGGGACAGAAACTCAGTGAGCAGACTCTGTTTAAAACTACATTCAAAGTCATTTCATTTCATTAAAAAAATGAGCTCAGATGCAGACACTAAGAAACCCTTTCCAAATACAGCTGGCATCAGAGTAACTTAAAAATAATTCTACACCAGAGAGGACAGACGGGGCACATATTACTAAGCCTGTAAACAGGTCTGAGGACATGCCTGAGGTTGAGGTACGCGACACCACGGCTGGGGAGGCGGGGCCTTAGGCTGGCTGGGGAAGCCGGCAGCCCCTGGTCCTAAAGCCCCGCGGATAAGTTACCGCCCTGGGTTCCGGGCTCAAACACAAACTCACACAAGGCTCATGCAGAACACAATACGGCGAGTGACCCGGCTCTGTCAGAGATTAAAGCTCCTAATCAGCATCTTTCTGCACTATAAACAGCATGGAAATGACAGCTCAATTATTAACCCTCCTTTGTTTATAATTAATCAGGGAACACAGCATTGTCACTGCTCAGGCTGGCCGCGCCCTGCTGGCCAATCAGAGACCATCGAGGATGCCCAGGCAGATTCCCGCGAGCAGAGACAGTGACCTCATAACGACCCCTGTGTGTCCGCGCCGGTGCAGACCTCATGACCTTACACAGAGGGCCATTTACGTGGCGGCTTTCGCACTGAGCATGCAGGGGGGCCCACAGCCACCCGTCACACGCAGATGGCGGCTGCTCCCCCACCCTCCCCCCTGCTGGGTGTTTCCTGTCCAGAGCGAGAGCGTGACCGTGAAGACGACGAGCTTTCAGGGTGAGCTGACGCTGCAATGCCCCGAATCAGAACCAGAACCCAGAGCCCCCCCACATCAAACATTAAAATGCACCCAGCAGTGAAATCACACCCCCTGTAAAAATACCCAGGAATGCCAGCCAGCTGTCACATCAATGCAAAATCTGCTTTTTATTAAACAAAAGCATGTGATGCCTAAAAGGAGGAAGGAATGTGGGCGGGTGATGCCCCTTCCCGGTCTCGAATACCTCACAGACACGCGTGTGCGATCCGCAGACATGGCGCACACGCTAAACACGGCCCAGGAGACTCACCCTGCAGTGTCTGCAAACACTGGCCCGTCTTGATGTCCCAGATCTTGACGGTGGAGTCGGCGTTGCCCGACACCAGGATGTTGTCCCTGAGCTCCATGCCGCTGGTTAGCGACTGGTGGCCCGTCAGCGTGTGGATGCAGTTGCCCGTCTCCACGTCCCACACCCGGATGGACGTGTCCAGGGAGCCGCTCACCACATGGACACCGTCAAACTGCGGGGGCCACGGCGAGACGTTAGCGGGCGGCCAGGTACCACGCGGAGCCCGGCCCGGCCCGGCCCCATCCCACGGCCCCCCCCACCTGCAGCGAGTAGACGCGGTTGGTGTGGCCCTGGAGCGTGTGCAGGCAGGTCTCCGTCTCGGGGTCCCACACCTTCACCATGAAGTCGTAGGCCCCGCTGACCACGCGCCGCCCGTCGTACTGCACGCAGCGCACTGCTGCCACGTGGCCCATCAGCACGTGCAGGCACTGGCCTGTCTCGATGTCCCAGACGCGCAGTGTGGCGTCCCGCGATCCGCTCACCACCCTGGGGGGAGGCCAGAGGGCAAGGTCAGTGACAAGGCACAGCGGACGAAGAAGAAATCTCACACCCCCCCAGGGCAAACATTGAGGTACTGAGCCGAGTATACTCAGAAATGCCATCAACCGGGTCCGTAACAGCCCCCCGCTCCCGCCCGGCCCCCGCACCATGACCACCCCCCTCGCGGCCTCACCTCTTGTCGTGCAGGTGCATGCAGCGCACAGTGGACGTGTGCCCATACAGAGTGTGGATGCACTCGCCCGTTTCTGCGTTCCAAACCTTCAGTGTTCGGTCTGTCGAGCCGCTGATGATGATGTTGTCCCTCATCTGGGAGGACCAGACACCCCCGGTGTGGCCCACCAGCGTCCGTAAGCACTGCGGGAGGACAGCAGGTAAGCACGGTGATGATTTTGTGAGGCTCACCACACACACGATGATGGCAAAGGGAGAGAGAGTGGCAGTGAAACCTGCAAATCGTATCTAGCCCCGCCCCATGACCTTCTGATTGGCTGCTTCAGCAAGGTCCCAGCTGGGGACGATTAAGCACGCAGTCACCCGGCCATAGAGGGCGACATCACACTGCAGTGATAATCCCTACGACAGACACGATCACATACGAACTGCAGCCCAATTCTGTTTCCTCCACAGATACTGTGGGAATGAAACTCGATCCCAGGATTCCAGGCAGCTCCCCCCTAACCTCGACGCTCCTCAGACCCGGCACAGTCAGGCACAGTCAGGCACAGTCAGGCCCGGATGCAGGCATGGTTTTTCGGAGAGCCTGATGCTCCGTTCCGGCTGAAAATGTGGAGCAGCGGCTGATTATTACCGAGCCCCCACTCAGGTTACAGAGACAGTCAGAGGGAAAACCCCCGGAGCCCCCGCAGGCGAGGACGGCTCCTGCCCACTGCGTGCTGCTGACCTGCGGGTCTGTGTAGCAAGACAGAGCCTCTCAGCTTCACTCCAATCAGCAGGAAGAGCCGCTTCCAAACGGGAAGAGGCAGGAATGGGGTCATACTGAGCCGAGACGAGACAAGGGCGTGATCCCAGCAGGGCAAATATTTAACAGGCTAACAGTGAAACTGGGCCCAGGAATGAGAGGTGAGGCACGTTTCCCCGGCGACGGGAAATATTGGGCCAGTGAGCGAGTGGCTGGGGGCGCCGTCCTTCTGGACACGGCGATGAGCTTGACGTGCCGGGAGGTACTGGTGCACCGGTGCCGCGTCAAGGAAGGCGTCAATCTGGCAGTGAGAGCAGCGTGCTGACCCAGCAATGCTGGGGGGGGCGGGGGGGGCAAACGAGGGCGAAACTGGCGGAGCCTCTCGGCAGCAGAGGAATGTGCACCGAAACTGCGGGCAGACGGGCAGGCGAGAGAGGGAGAGAGAGAGATACAGTGAGCAAGTGAGAGAGGGGGAGAGAGAGTGTGAGAGACAGACAGACAGACAGACAGAGCACACACACGCGTGTGGAAAGGGAGAGAGAGAGATACAGTGAGCAAGTGAGAGAGGGGGAGAGAGAGAGAGAGTGAGAGAGACAGACAGAGCACGCACATACACACGTGTGTGGAGAGGGAGAGAGACAGAGCACACACACGCGTGTAGAGAGGGAGAGAGACAGAGCACACACACGCGTGTGGAGAGGGAGACAGACAGAGCACACACAGGGTCCCGCACGGAATCGCCCCTAGCATCCAATCCCAAACGGGGCTGGCAGAGGATGAGCGCCGCCCTCTCTGTGGGGAGCCGCCAGTGTAGATCCAGCAGGCCACCACACACACGCTGCATGCAGATTCAGACTGAAGGGCACCTCCACCATGGAGGGAGTATGGGGGGGGGCACTTCACCCCCATCGCATGGGTCGTGGAGGCGTGTTTGGTCTCTCAGACATCAAAACATCAAGCAGGCAAGAACATGGACAAAGGCATCCAATGGTAGAGCTGCCTGTGGGTGTCCTGCAGGGCGGCGACGTTACACCACGTTAAAAACCAGTGGGGCACTGGAGGGGCAGGATCGAGGGGCAGCCAGAACAGAATGGGATACCCATCACTCCACTGACTAAAACGACAAAACCTACCAACCCCCCCTCCAACAGGGGGATGTATTGTACAGCATGGCGGCTACTAAAGGAACCACTAACACACAGAAATGAGCCCTCCACCCAATGAGGGGCTCCTAGATGTGAACCAATAGCACGCAGCAGCGCCCCCATCTGACCAGTGCTTACCTTGCCGGTGATGGCCGACCACACCTTCAGCGTGTTGTCGTCCGAGCCGCTGACCACGCGGTTGCCACAGAACTGCAGGCAGGTGATCACATGGTCGTCGTGACCTTTGAGCACCTGGAAGAAACACAGCGGGGGCTGTAACATGGGCAGGAAACGTAAGGGAGGGGCTCCGGGACAGCCTCCGGAAAGATCTGAGGCTAAGCACAGAGGCACCACGGGGATGTGTAAAGCAGAGGGGGGTAATGCCCCTCAGACAGCTAGTTAGCTCTATGTTCCGAACAACCAGCCGGGATCCTGGACAGGGTGATACTGAGAGTGATACTGATAAAACTACTAGCCCTCCTGGTCTCAAGGAGGCAGTGCAATAAAAAAGAAATGCATTTCAAAAGTTACCTTGGGAGGTTTAAGATCCCCCCTCCTCCAGTTAGTGTCCACCCTGTGTTGCCTGATGTAAGCGCTCTTCCAAGGGCTGTGGGTGAAGCCAGGTTTGACTGTTTTTCTCCGCTTGACGTGCAGGGGCTCGTCGATGCCTGGCAGGACGGTG
>JAODLC010000015.1:5815118-5826822 GCA_026781145.1 Hippopotamyrus pictus
GCAGGGACAAAGCGCGGGGAGCAGGGACAAAGCGCGGGGAGCAGGGACAAAGCGCGGGGAGCAGGGACAAAGCGCGGGGAGCAGGGACAAAGCGCGGTTCTCCGGCGAGCCAGAGATATCAGCCATGCCAGCTGGTGAGGGCAGCAGCGCCGAATCAGGGCCGGCGGGAAACCGTCCGTGGGTCTGGACCTCGACCAGAGGCAGATAAGCGGCTTGGCGGATCATTATCCGGCACAGGGCTGAGCCGAGGCGGGCCGCGATGCCACGAGAGCCCCTTCCACTTGGGGAGGGAAGCCTTATCGTGGTCTGCCTGGCAGGGGACCTCTCCTGGGGGGGTGGGTCACTGGCTTACCAGCTTTGCAGAACGTTACCCTGTGCATCACTCCAGGAAACACCCCCCCCCCTACACACTCATACTCATATACACACACACACACAAACACACACAGAGCACCCCACGCAGACAAGGATCGTGCCTGCAGCACAGTAAATGAAGGAGGATCCACAGAGACATCAGAAGCGGGACGTCTCCATCACACCGAAACATGCACCGCAAACGGCAGCGTCTGTGAAGGGTATTGCTGCTTAAACTCTTAGAAGGCACCAGGGAGACCGGCACTGGCATTTTGGGACACCTTGTCAGCGCAATGTTGAACGGCTACATTAAGTATTCATTAAAACAGCATGCGACAAACATGGCTATGCATTTAAAGGAACACCGCTTAGGTTAGGTGACCCATCAAAGAACGAGGAGTCAGGCATTTTGTCCCCAGTGAACCTTGCTGGCAGGAACACTGGCTGCAAGCCGAAGTCTTGACATCTTCAGGAAGGTATTATGCCAAATGCAAACTTGGAGCACCTGTAAATCAAATGCAGCAGAGATTCTGAGAATAGCGTTCGATTATAAGACTTCTGACACAAACATCGAGGGTTAACTTCAGATCCCGTACTCTACTTATACAGACTTCAGGAAGGAGAAGACAGCCAGACTGAGTTTGGGCTTTGCTCACAATCAAGAGCCCCATTAAACAAATGAGCTAATAAAAAGCTCCGGTTCCTCCCAGGGACGCCCCGGGGGAGGCGGCACGGGAAAATCGGGAGAGCCGTTAACCCCCGCAGGGGCTGTTAGTACGGCAGGGTGTTGACAAGCGAAGACGCCTCGTGGAGCTTCTCTCAATCCAAACCACTCTGCCTGCAGGGAAAGCGACCGTGGGAATCGTGAAGAGACTGAAAAGGGGGGGTGGGGAGGGGCATACAGCCACCCCGGGCTGAGCATGCCAAGAACACACACGGGGAGCTCTCACACACCACGACACGCCGCAAGGACGACGCCACAGTCCGCATGACATCATCCACACACCACGGTCCACGTCACAGGAAGGAGGCTGTCTGCTCAGCCAGGATGCCCACACTGACTGTCCCAGGGAAGCCCTCACCATGCCGATCAGCCCAGCAGCAGAAGGGAGCCGCAGATAAGCTGAGCACGCTGAAATCTGCGTTGCTGCAATGCTCACGGCTCCAGCTCTTGCCAGAGAAGGGAAGGTACTCGGCTGAAGACCAAACAGAAAGCAGCGGACAGAGTGCTGGGTTTGACCGCTCACGGGAGACCTGAACACAAATCTTACTGCTCCGGTACAAACCAAGGTGTTCAAATCAGTCACAGGGCACAAGAGATTGCACAATGTAGAGGACCAGAGGCATACTGAGCATGCGAGGCACACGCAATGCACACAGGCAGAAGACCTGCGCCCAGCCTGCCCCTTCGCCTGCAGTCTGACAGAGCCGAAGTGGGTAAGCGATAGAGGCCCAGTAACCAATACTGCACAGGGACCCAATCCTAGATATGGGGGCTTCAAAGGCAAGAGACCCGACTCCCCCGAGCCCAGTGCTTAAATCAATATGATGTGTTGCAAGAGGGGATGGAGATACCACCATACAGCATGTGGTGATCGCACACCACAGGCAAACACCAGCACACCATACATATCTCAGGGTTAAATTCAATACAGCAAGAAGGCAAAGAACAAATAAAGGTCAGAGAAAATGTCTTGGATTTGAAACTATACATCAGGAATGAAGCCTTTACGTGCTCAGGCCTTGCAGGTCAATGTTCAGACCTGAAACTTCAGGCACAATGTTAACACAGAACTATTGACTAAATTATCCTGAATGACTGTATATACTGGTAGTGAATTCCGCGTAAACAAAATAACCGTCTGCTCTGTGAACAGCTTCCCAGCTTGAAGACAAGTTACACTGGATAAAAGACCAAAGAATAGGAGAGAACGACCACAGTACGACTGCTCCTGAGGGATTTACCCATCTACTAATGATCAACATTGAGTAAGGAGTAAATCTGCTGTATTTACCAAAAGCTGCCTGTACTCACTTTATAGTTTGTGTCCACAATTCTCTCCATCCACCGAAGCTTTTGCAGTTTGATATGCATGGATGGTCCTACAGAAGCAGCATCCCTAAAGCCTTCAACCCAAGACCCAGGGCCACTAAAGGCCTGCACACAGCAGCTCCTGCATTCACCCGGCAGCACTGGGTCGCCCGCCCGCAAGTGCTCATGGAAACAGGGAAAGTCACAGACATGTGGGGGTACATGGCACTTACAGAGCATGTCTCAACAAGGACAAAACTGAAGCTGCACATTTAATGGATTTTAACAAGATGCTACCTGCAGGTATTATAATATTTCGAAGAAATTCCTGAAAAATGATCTCTGAATGGGACGACTGCATCCTGAAAAGCCTGTTCAAATAATAAGAAAAAGTCAGATAAGTGTGAAAGGTGGTGAGACGAGTCAGCGAGTGTTCCAGTGCAATCAGATGGAGAAGGAGCCTCGCAAACAGCATGGTCATTTACACAGTTAACAGACTGAAGTGGCCTCTTACTCCCATGTGCATCTCCGGCTTGTACGTAGATTCATTAAAGGGCTGCTGAAATATCGCTGTGGTACTATGGCAACGCTATGGGAGCACAGTGGTACAGCCAGCCACCCTAGAGGACCAGCCAGCCAGGAGAAAGATCAAGGTGAAACTCAACAGGACAGACCGACCTGCCATAGCTCTGGGTTAAGTGGAGCTGCCTGGCCTCCACCTCTCCATCAAGGGAGCTTTTATACTGAGCTTTTATGTAAAATTCACAGCCAAATGCAGTTTATTCCTGCCTGAGCATTTCAAGGGCCGCAAATCAAAAAAACTGGGCCCTACGGAGGAGTTAAATGGGCATAGTTTCTCAGCAGTTACCAAAAGGAGGAGATTTATTCTATCGATCGTTCTGATGCGCGGTAGTGCGGCTAGAGCAGACAGCCACGCCACGGCAATGAAGCGGGAGGTGCAGAGGCTAAACGTGCGACAATCGTGGCATGGGATTCTCCATAGCAATTACCAGCCGGCCGACCTCATCACAGCAGCCGCTCCCTCGTAGCGTCCTACTAAACTTCCTTCCGTTACCGCCTTAAAACAAGCAGCGCAGCAAACCCAACAAGTGTGCGTATAACCACAGTGCCTTCATCACGAAAAGTGGTAAAACAACAGGACGAGGCATAGTACTGCCAAGTAAAACTATTTTCGGTACAAACAGAAGTTGCTTCTTTGAGTGAAGTTCTAACTGGGGGAAATGTGCAGCTATTTATTGAGAATATCAGCCATGGTACATATTCATACAATAACTGAAATGCTTCACTGTTGCGGCCGTTTTAGAGGTTTGTTCAGTGATCCGAGGTATGAACCCGGAAGGTGGCTGAAAATTCATCAACAGGCAGCGCACAGGAGATAAGGAGCCGACCCCAGGAAAGGCGTTTTCATGTCGCCGAAGGATCGACTACAGCGCACGTGCGGGCACTAGCGCGGACGGGCTCGCGGCTCCACACCTGTCCCGGGGAGCGCCTCGCGGGCGCAGCGTGGCAGCTACCGAGGCGGCTCGCGCTACTCAGCCAGCATCCACTCCGCTTCCGTCGCTGCATCGTCTCCGACACTCCGCCCACTCCAAAATTAACCACTAAGTCGTCGCAAAATTGGAGTATAACCAGTTTATGCCAATAAAATGCAACCGGCATAAAAACAACTTGCACTCTAGCAGGGGGCTACACACGAGAAGAATTAATTTTGCTAGGTTGTGGACTTGAGGCAGACTCGCTGAGAAGATAACTAGTGCAGAATAGAATAATATTGCTAACATAAACTTCCATTAACTTGTTTTTCTCACGCTACGTACGTGAGAGGGGACAGTCATACACAAGTCATACACACATTTCAGGCTTCAAATCACCCAACGTCGCCCAGGCAACCAGCCAGCTAACCACATATTCTTAAAGGGGCCCTGTCGTCCTATAAAAACCTTCACTTAATGTATCGTTATTCTGAGTTTTTCTTGTGGAACATTACTACAAGTTTATTAAAGTACTTCGAGACAGACCAGAAAGTCTGGATGGGGGCCTCCCGTTTAAACACTTACTTGAGCCGGCTCTCCTTGCTTCGCTCGAAGTCACCGGTGACGGACGGTCCGCCACTGGTCCCTCAGCCTCTTTCCCCCGAGTCGTTTAACACCCCCTGGCCTTACTATCGGCAATGTATATATGTAGCTAGCAGTACACTCTCCACTGGGTTTTCGACTAATTCTCACTCTGTTTCTTCAAATAAATTAATAGTAGGTCTTCCGACAGCTACACTAGTTACAAAAATGTCAACATATTCTGTTAAAAACAATAAAATTATGAATCTACGTATTCTGTGAAGCGACGAGAGAGCGGGACGGAAATAACCCTGGCCGATCGCTACTCTCCTCCTCAGCGCTTGTAACACCGACACACTGGGACGATGCAGGCGCGAGCTGATGACGTCAGCCGGCTTGTCGCCGCACTCCTTGAGGCGCGGACTTTAATCATCAAAGCCAGCTGTACAGTGGGCGAGCCCCGCCCCTTTCTCAACGGCGCCCTAATATTGCGTCGTTCGATCAACATACAACTCAGAGCGGTCTGGTCCTTCCGACAGTGCGCTCGCAGGATTTCAAAGGATCTCGAAGTGTTTTAAAGACGTGACGTCCTACTTTAGTCATCAGTTATGTGTGTTGTCTGTTTCATTGGAATTTGCGATTTCGATATTAGAAAACTGGGAAGTTGCGTAACAGTCAAGCTGGAATCTAGGAGGTTAATTGAAGTGATTGTTCAACAACCGTAAACTCCCTTTGCAAAAATTCACAGGCAGGAGAGTGATACCATCAGCCGGTCAAGGTTAACTTGAAAGACTGAAAAGCTTTGCACCCCACCGAGGTGAAGATAGGGGTTCTTATTAGCGGTGCCAGGCGGGCAGAAACAAGCGGTGTGGTGTTTTCCCTGGCACCGTTCCCGAGTGCGTCATGCTCCGTCACCCTGTTTTCTAGAAGCGAGAACTCCGCTGACTCGCCCATCCTTCACTTGCATTGCTGCCGACTTAGTGACTTTTTTTAAGCGACTAGCGACAAATCTAGATTTGTCTTTTTGGACAATTCTTAGCTGACAATAGAAACAGAAAAAATGTAAACAAGAACATCAAATTTACTGGGGATGCGGCTGTATGAAATGCAGTATATGTGAGCACTGAGAGTAAGAGAGATGGAAACAGGTGTAAAAATCTGACCTCTGATACAAAACATGACGTGATAACACCGCATATATGCTAATTAGCGCATAGCGTCATCTAGCTACATTTAGAGACTACGAGTAGCCTTTAGTTACTTTTCACTGAATGTAGTTGGCAACACTGGTTAATTGCCTACAGTACCTGGCACCAGCACAGGGATGTCCCACAAAGCAAAGCCCCCCCCAAGGCACAGAGCTCTGCAGGAAGCTGGGAAGGTCTGAATACAGAGGCCTCTGTTCAAAGACAGGAAAAGGCTTTCCCTGCATACGCATGTGTCTGTCACCTGGAGATACCTTTCCAAGATACAGAACCAAGTGTAACAACTCATTTGCTTACAGCTTTGCATGCATATGTCCAAATGGTCTGTCTTACCAGCGACCTGCTGCAGCAAAAAGTGTGATTTAAAGTGATGGAATGAGCAGATCACTGCGTGCAGTCTTGAAGTTTCCAAACAGCACATAAACATTCACAGCATGCTATTCTGATTAGACCAGGCTTCTTTCCATAGGAAGCTCAGCAGAGCCCTGCCGAGTCTGATCAGCTGATAATGACTCCGGGCTAACTCTCACTCAGGTCTTTGAATTCACGTCGACAGAAGTGTTTTAGCGCTGGCTGGGTAAGTGCCATCCCTGACTCTCTGTCAGTCATACAGGTGGTAGGCAGACTTCTCTTTGGATCATACTGGGCTAAATAAAGAGAACAGGCCAAGCAGGGGCCTGTATCACAAAGCAGGGTTCCTCGATTAGCTGGATAACTTGTCGAATTTAAGGTACCCCAGCTTAAATGGACTTTATCTTTGTTCACCTATATTTAGCCCTGACTAACTTAAATGCAACAAGTTTTGCTTTATTGATTTATTGCTTTAGTGAAATTCTCTTTATGTCTTCCCCAGCATGCTCTCTGTTGGTGAAAGCAAGCACCCAGCAGCACCCAGGGGGCTGGGGGTTAAGGGCCTTTGATCAAGGACCCACAGATGTACCAAGACTGAACCAGTGACTTACTGATCACAGGCACAGAGGCTTGGCCCACTGAGCCACATGCTCAGGGTGCTTTGTGGTACACGCCCCATGTGGCAGTCACATCTCGTACTGAATTATGCATCCAAATGACTTTAGTCCCCACCATGAGTGCAGTGCATATTCACTACTATCATTGGTCCTTGCAGCTGTTTATTGATCCCGGTCCCCCTGGCCACTGGGATATGCACTGTGATCTTTGCTAATATGGCCCAAGCGATGCCACTCTGTGAGCTCTACTAACGGTTTCTTGTTTCTTCAAACTGTCACATACACCCTATGACTGCTTGCAGGGTAACAGCAATATTAGACAAGGATTGGACTATGAACTCCCAATGGATACATTTCCATCATGGTAATCAGTGCAACCAAATACAACAAAGGCCCAATTCAGGGTTGTTCTCTATTTACCTTAACCCTAGAGATGCCATACTGGTGAGATTGTTTCACCTGAAATCCACACCAATGCGAAATACAAAAGGAATATGCATGGTGACCAAGGCCTGAGCCCCTCTGTATACACTCGCCGGTGCATTGCCGTCTGGGGATTTGTTAAAACCTGCCCAAGCCCACCTTTGGAGCATCACACGCACACAGCCCCACATTACAGTGCCATGCAAATTCCCCAGTGGCACTGCGCTGCAGTGTTTTACTTATCCATGTGATCCACCCATTTCGTACCGTCCTGCACAGACCGGCAACCGGCTCAGTCCGTCACCCAGGAAGCCACAGACAGGAAGGGCTGCTGCTGTTCAGGCTTTACATTTCACACTGACTTTGTCACGTATCTGAGGCGCATCTGAGGGCTGACAAAGGGGTGCTGTGCAGTGATGGGACATTAGCACAGTGATTGATAATGTAGAGGAGCAAGTAATGAAAACATCAAGCAAGGGGATATGCAAGCATTGCTGGGAGACAGGGATAATCAATCAGTCGCCTACCCATCCATCCATAGCTGCTTTACCAAAGCAAAGCATATCCCAGGGAGCACAGGGGAGGCTCTGAGCACGATGCCACTCTGTCCTAGGGCACCCACCCACCTACACACACACCCACATACACACGAGACACAACATGGGCGATTCAGAGACACCAATTCACCATTTTTCTGGACTGCAGGAGGAAACCTGCCCAGCACAGGCAGGATGTACAAATGTCACACAGAGCTGGACTGGAGCCCTGAACCTCAGAGGCGCTGGGCCTCCCTGCCATCCCCCGGGGCACCGTGCCGCCCAAAGAGGATGAAGGGGTACAGGGAACCTCAGAGGCGCTGGGCCTCCCTGCCATCCCCCGGGGCACCGTGCCGCCCAAAGAGGATGAAGGGGTACAGTGAAGCGAAAAGCATTGAGGACAGAGTCCAAGCCGGAATAAAAAAAAAAAAAGTTACCTTACACCAAAGCAGATTCGACACACGCTTTAATCTACAAACACACAAACGTTTCAAAAAATGAATGAGAACCAGCAAAACACAAAATACCGCAGAGGGGGACCCCAGCCTGCCGAAGTCTGCAGCCCACACCAGTGGAGAACAGCTGCTTAACTGTGTTACGCCAGCAAGTGAAAGCACACAGGCAAGCTGCTGACAGCACAGGCTCGGAAGCATATACTGATCTACTAAAGAATAAAATTTCCACATGGCCTTTTACAAAATGAAGGTTCAGGATCCAGTCAGTCAAAACTGAACAGACATCAAAATTCAAAACAGCATCCATGAGACTTTAGCCGGGAGAGATATGATATGGGGCAGAGCTGTCTGGAGTGGGAACATGTGCTTTAAAGTTCCATCCATCCATCCATCCATCTATCCATCCATCCATGTGCTTTAAAGTTCCATCCATCCATCTATCCATCCATCCATGTGCTTTAAAGTTCCATCCATCCATCTATCCATGTGCTTTAAAGTTCCATCCATCCATCCATCCATGTGCTTTAAAATTTAGGAAATCCCTCAAACCTGGACATCATAAATATATGAAGAGTTGCATGTTATAACAGGAAAAACAAAAACATCAGAAGAATTTATTTATGAAAAATATCAGCACATTGAAATAATGAAATGGTTTAGGTATCATTACAATTCAGCAGAGCCTTCTCTGCTATGACAAAGGCTTATGTAACACAAAAAAATACACATTTATTTTTAATTGAAGTCACAGTAGTCAAAGGCATAAATAAGATCAAAGGAAGTCCTGCAGCCATGTTACTCCTCAGAACACCGTCCCTGACGCTGGTCACCACGGCAAACTGCAGATCTGATTGGCCGCGGTAAGACTGCTTCAACAAGGAGTCCTGAGGAGGTCGTACCGTCTGGCTGCTGCTCTTGGGGAGAGCTCAGTCGTGCGCCTCGTACCTGTCACCTAGAGGGAGGCGAGAGAAAGGGAAAACTGTGCATGCAGTCAAAGTCACATGTGGAGCCAAAAGGCAGTGAAGCCTCACGTGACACGGAGTACCACATGGAACCAGCAGGGGGCTCCCTCTCCAAAGACAAAAAACTATCTTGATCTATATTCCAGCTAAAAATCCAGTTCTGGGTCACTTGTGATCTGGAGGCTATCCCAGGCTGCACAGGGCATGAAGTTGGGGTATACCCGGGACGGGATGCCAGTCCATCACGGGGTCCTGGGCTGGGTTACACTCTGGATGGGACGCCAGTCCATTGAAGACAATACATTTTAATATATGTGTAATAATGACACTGAGTACCACAAATCATGCAAGAAAAAAGGATTTCGATGTTAGACACGAAGATACAGTACGTTGGCAATGTACAGTTCGTACGTATGTTACAGTTAATGAAACAGGCTCGCAGAAAGTTTAAGCTCATTTTTCTTTTCAGAATCCAAATTTCCTCAGTAGTGTGAAAGACTCATAGCAAACACAGATATTCAGGGATTCTTTGATTTTGTATTCTGCCCTTGTAGCATAAGGAACTTGACATACATTAATTACTCTGATGTATTGCGCCCATTAGTTCGACAAACGTGTGCTGCGATCAGATGACATCACTGTCTGGAACCCATATTATTTTTCATAATGCAACAGCGACGCCTTCTGGTGCACAGCGGGTACACTACGGATCACTAGAGCACTACAGATACTTAATGAAAATTATTTAGAATTGCACACTTTTAAACAGCTTGATATTTTACTTAAGCAGTTCAGGTGAAGAGACTTTCCCATATGGGTCCTACAGCACGATGCTTCCAGGGACATGAACACTCACCGCTGCCTCACCTACTGGAGTGAGGAGATAAGTGGGTTTACAAGCCGAACACAGGACGGTGCACAGCCAAGCGCGGAAGGGGTGCAGCGTCCTGTAGGGACTCGTCCAGACCAGGGTACCTCCTGAAGTCAAGACCGCACCCCCCAGACCTCTGTCAGGACAAGCCGGTGCGGGAGACGAGCGGACAGGGGGAAGGGGAAGAATTACGACACGGCTGGCGCTAGACGCTGCCTGAACCCGAGCTTTAACTGCGGCTGAGCAGCTGCTTTCACACCCGCTGTCTGGGGAAGCCTTTCGGTCGGTGTGGATAAACCTCGTCCGCATGGTACAAATGACGACAGCGGGTTACAGTTAACTTACAGGAAGTCTTCATTTCCCATTTATCCAAGTCTTCCATGTCCAGCTCCAACACTGAAGGGACATCGTCCTCAAACACGGGCCTGGAGGGTATGAACATGAGGGTGGGGGTCAATCAGACTGCAAACAGATCAGTCCAGCAGAGTAACGCCAAACGATCACCCTGGCTGGAGATCTGATATCATAATGGTCTGCGCAAACACACACGTGGCCCTGCTGTTTTACCTTTATCTATTTAGCACCTTTATCCAAGTGAGAAACAAAGTATGGTCAGACAGTCCGCTTGCAGCTATAAGAGCCTCGGTCAGGCACGGAGCTGCTGTGCACCAAATGACAATGATGAAGAAACTCAGATGGGAATTCGGATATCAATGTCGAACTCGGATTCCGAGATCAGTTATCGGCTGTGCAGCCACAAAACACCCATCACGCTTTCGGGAACGAGGTGGTAGCGATGGGAAACTGCCACTATCTTAGGATAATAATGGCTTTTTGCATAAGCAATTTAAGTATTTTTATACAAAATCCCAAATCGTCGATACAGGAAAACATTTTAAGCTATAGTAAGAAAATGTTTGCTGAGGAATAACTTCCACAACATACTTCATGGATACACCTATGCTACACATATTATTTATACCCTTTTATGTGGGAAAACCTCGAAGTATCAAACATGGACTTACGCTGGTATGTGTCCAACATTGCAGTCATCTATGAACAGATCCTTCTTGTTTGCCCCTAGAAAGAACGGAAGCAAACGCACGTTTCCACGAAAAGCGTCACGGGATGAACTCGGAGCGTTATTATTTACGCTAAAGCCCATTTGTGCATCTCGATAGCCCGGGAGCGGGCGGCTCACCGGGGGTCTCCTTCTTCTTGCAGCGCCAGATGAAGATGCCCAGCAGAAGTGCGGTAAGCAATAGCGCCATGGCCACACCGGCCACGCCGTGCCACAGGGACTCCATGCTCGTCTCCTCTGGAGCCGATGTGTCGTTGACACCCGACGAATAGTTCGTAAAGTAATCTGCGGGGTCAAGGAGGGAGGGGGGGTGATAATTAATGCAAAACAGCGGGGACGCAGTTCACCCCCTAGACCCGGTGAGATAGCACGTCTCGATAAGCAGCTCAACTCGTCAGAAGACCGGGTCTGGAACAGAAAGCAGCGGGGCCGCGTTTAGCGGAGGATCTAACAGACAGGATGCTGAACGCTGTGGCCGCACGCACAAAGACTGCAGATGGAAAAGGAGAAGTGGGTTTACCTTCGTGAAAGTTATCTCCTGCACTGCCCTCTCCGAAGTCTGGCTCTGGAATTAAGCGTGTCAAACGTTACTGCATGAACTCAATAAACCCATGTGGCAAATTGTACACTGGTCAGAGAACGTCTGTAATCTTTGAGAGGCCAAATCTCTCTCTCTCTCTCTCTCTCTCTCTCTCTCTCTCTCTCTCTCTCTCTCTCTCTCTCTCACACACACACACACACA
>JAODLC010000015.1:5843683-5871446 GCA_026781145.1 Hippopotamyrus pictus
TTGACCGCATGCCGTGTGCGCTTTGACCGCATGCAGTGTGTGCTTTGACCGCATGCCGTGTGCGCTTTGACCGCATGGAGTGTGCGCTTTGACCGCATGCAGTGTGCGCTTTGACCGCATGCAGTGTGCGCTTTGACCGCATGCAGTGTGCGCTTTGACCACATGTGTGTGCATCTGTCCGCTGGGCCCTGTTCCTTTGCCACCCCTCATTTGGCATCGCTCTCTGATTTCACCCAGTGGTGAGACTGAGAGCGCCCCTTATATTTAATGACACAGCGAGGGCTGCTACACGTTTAATCTTCTCCATGGACTTCCTCTCCTGCTGAAATCCGGGCACTGCTTCCTGTCTTTAACCAGCCTGCCCTCCATCTGTTATTGTGTGTGTGTGTGTGTGTGATGCAGTAAGACTTGGAATATAATTGCATCATATGATATAATGCTCAGAAGCAAAATGTCCTGCTAGTTGCTAGTGATGACATTTTGTGCTTCTTAGGTCGTATATTTATGAACCGTGGACACCATGGACAAGTTAAATAGCACTAACTTTTAGTAACATACATTTCATGATGAAAACTCTGGGTTTGTGTATTTTGCCTCAGTGAGCATTTCATACTTGTATCCTCAACAAGGGGCAGAATGAAAAAGAGCGCACAGCCCCAGGAAGGCCCTGGCTGTTTCAGACGGGCCTTTGCATACGTGGAAGGTGGTGGTGTTCCAGGACCAGTTTCTGAGTGCTGTAGTGGAGATTGGATTCATTCACAGGGGCTCACGGGCAGAGGCAGTGTGGTCTGCGATTCAGAGGCACTGTGGTCTGCGATTCAGAGGCAGTGTGGTCTGCGATTCAGCATCCTCCCTGCAGGAAGACTTTCCCACACAGCGATTATGGGACATAAGTGGACCCCATGTAATTGCCTTTGACTGAATGCCATGAATGGTCACTGGGCTATCCAGAGGTTAATGAATCTGGATCCGCGGGGTACAGGTTATAGATTAGCGCCTGGATCCGTCGGGTACAGGTTATAGATTAGCGTCTGGGTCCTTGGGGTACAGGTTATAGATTAGCGTCCGGATCCATCGGGTACAGGTTATAGATTAGCGTCCGGATCCATCGGGTACAGGTTATAGATTAACGTCCGGATCCGTCGGGTACAGGTTATAGATTAGCGTCCGGATCCGTCGGGTACAGGTTATAGATTAGCGTCCGGATCCGTCGGGTACAGGTTATAGATTACCGTCCGGATCCGTCGGGTACAGGTTATAGAGTAGCGTCCGGATCCGTCGGGTACAGGTTATAGATTAGCGTCCGGATCCGTCGGGTACAGGTTATAGATTAGCGTCCGGATCTGTCGGGTACAGGTTATA
Source organism: Hippopotamyrus pictus (assembly GCA_026781145.1). Lineage (NCBI taxonomy): Eukaryota > Metazoa > Chordata > Actinopteri > Osteoglossiformes > Mormyridae > Hippopotamyrus > Hippopotamyrus pictus. The sequence goes on from JAODLC010000015.1 coordinate 5,845,046, forward strand.
GATTAGCGTCTGGGTCCTTGGGGTACAAGTTATAGTTTCTTGTGTGCAGAAAGCTCAGCGCTCATGGAAGAGAGGTCAGCTTCTGCAGACCTCGGGCAGGATTTTCGACCTGTGCAGTTTTGCTTGCCCCAGGACATGGCAAAATGGACCCTATTGAGACCATTCTGGTTGGCTTGGAGGGGGCAGGTGGTCACAGCTCACCCATCAAATTACAGCCTTGCATCCTGCTATAATGTGGACCGGTTTTGTCTTTTTTTCTGTAGCAGGTCAGTCAGAGTGCGAGATTATTAATTTCATTTTCAGACCCATTTTCCCCTGGAAAGCCTGCTCTTTCAGCCTGTTTAGTGGAAGACTGCTTAATTTGGTACAATCCTTCAAGGAATGCAAGATGGAATGATGGTATTAAGGTGAGCATGAATAGGATTAACTGCTGTTGTTTTGGTTTCCCAGAAGCAGAGCAGCCAATTTTCAAGGAGTCTTTAGAGGTTTGAGGAATCAGAAGCTTTTAGGCGTTGATTTTTTCTTTTGCGGTCAGTGCAGTGATGGACTGCGCATTATGTGCTGTTGGTATGGATTGTCATTGTTTCGCCTGTCGATTTCACATGGTTCCTGCCTCCTCTGATGGGCGTTTAATGGATTTTCATCATCTCCGAGCTGCCTGTGACATGGTGCCTTTCTTCATTCTCAGCTGCCCTGTGCATCACCCGGACTTTCACCCCAGGGACAAACGTGCAGTGAAGTCTTTCTGCCCAGGGTGGCATGGAGCCTAAGAAGAGGCGATGCCAACTTGCAGGACACCACGGTCACGTTTTAATGGAACGTTCCAACACCTGTGTGCTTCTCTGTTTTCTGCACTTCCTGTCCTTGGCAAGCTTCGGGTCTCTGCTGCTCTGAGATGCATGTTATGAATAGCTTGTCCCTGGTCAGTGACAGGGAGAGTGATGACGGCGGTGCCAGCCTCATACCCACTCCTTCCACCGTCAGTTCAGCTGGCACAGAGGGCCCATCCAGCAGCTCGCCCCCTCCACCACCTCCTCCACCTCCCCCGAAGATCCCGCCGCCTCCGCCACCCCCTCTGGCAGGTGCAGGCACTTCCACTCATGGCTCGCGCATGAAGAGGCGGGTCCGGAGCTTCTTCTGGAAGCCCATCCCAGAGGAGAAAGTTCGGGGCAGGGCCAACATCTGGACGCTGTCCATGAGACAACAGCAGCACTACCAGATCGACATGCGCACCATCGAGGAGCTGTTTGGCCAACGTGAGGACGGCCGGGATGGAGTCAACCAAGGAGGCTGGTCCAGAAGGTCCTTCAGAGAGACTAAGGAGGAGGTAAGTCACAACACCATTACTCAAGGTGGAGATAGTGAAGCACGTCGTTAGACTGAAACACACTATAACATTCCTCCTCAATGTTTGAATCCTTTTGATTCCTAATTTCTGTGAGATCTCTCAGATGAGTGATCAGGACAGCTCGCTCACCACTGTGTGTGGGACTGGTGAAAGTGTTTACTGGGTGTGTAACCATTACGCGGTGTAAATTTAGCTCTGCTTTGACGGCAGTGACTGACAGTAAGATTACTCACCAGTCTCTCAGGTTGTCATCTTGCAGGCAACATCCCACAGAGGGTCATGGCTGCTGCAGACAGGCCCTCTGACAAAAGGAGAATGTCCTCCCAGCTGTTATGATGTTATGTACTTTATTCTGTTTTTAAGATTCATATTCTTGACTCCAAGAGAAGCATGAATGTGGGCATTTTCCTCAAGCAGTTTAAAAGGTAAGTTCATCCTTTTGGAATTTACAACATGACTAATAAGTATAGGAGCCTGGTCATCCCTGCTCATACAGTCTCTCAGTGCAGATGTAGTCATTGCATGGTTGGTCTCACTGCATCCCTGCTCATACCTCAGTGCACATGTAATGATTGCATGGTAGGCCTCACTGCATCCCTGCTCATATCTCGGTGCACATGTAATGATTGCATGGTAGGCCTCACTGCATCCCTGCTCATATCTCAGTGAGCATGCAGTCATGGCATGGCAGGCCTTACTGCTGCCAGACACAGTCTGCTCCAAGCAGAGCAGCTTACAGATGATCATGTGTGTGACACTTGGTTCTCTGGATCTGTGATTTTCAGCCTTCCTGTATCTTCATACTAAAACATAAAGAACTGGATGAAAATGTATTGACTGTCTTACCCATTCTGTGCCTGGGGATACAAGACAGATTTGTCTGTGTTTGTCTTCGTCTAAAAGCAGGTGTTTGTAAAGTGTCCCCTCCAACCTACTCCACATAAACGTGGTGTAGACCTTTGTGATGCTGATCAGTACTTTGCCAGATCTTTGGTCTTTAATTCAAGCAGGAAGAAGAATAAAGTCCAGTTGTAAACTGGAACTGTATGGCATATAAATCCAAACAGAAGACGCAATCATATGATTATGTTGTAATTATGTTTGGTATTATATGCTGTCTGGTTCTGGTTCATATTTCATTGCTTCCCACCTCTGTGTGAACCAGATGGAAGTCTACTGTCCTCTTACTTGGAGGGTGGTGTGGTTCCTTCTGAACATCTGCTGGTCCTAAATGGACAGTATTTCATAAGCAGCTGCACACTGCATGCTGACTGGTTGTATCATTAATAATCCTGTATTCACGGTGCAAAGCCCTGCACAGGAAGTAGTACTGCCCTCCGTTGTCGTCTGGATATGTTGACGCCTAGCAGAACCAGTCCCGTGACTCACATCACTGCTCCCAATCTTTCTCGTAATCCTGAGAATTTGGAGCAATCTCCCAATCAGCTTGTTAAATAACACGGATTGTCTCATTTTCGCTCTGATTGTGTTGCTGGGGTTTCTAGGTGTCTGAGGATAATCCGAAACCTGCTGAAAAATGCCCCTTTAAGAACTGTCTGGTGTGAAGATTAACCTCTAAATTATTGCCTGAGGCATCTTCAGCTTTTACAGAGCGCTGGTAGTTTTCTAGTCGACTCTGTTTTGCCAGTAATGTAAGCGTAACTCTACAAAGTGATCACACAACCTGCCAGGTATTACGGGAAACAAAAGGGCGATCTCAGCAGAGCAGTGTACCCAACATGTTCCAGACGCAAGTGTTCCAGGTCAGGTGGGAGCCTGACCTCTACCCCCCTACAGCAGCAGCGCCATCAAGGTGCATGTATGTGAACACTCACTCATACTTGCTGTGCTGCATTGGAGAATGCACGGGTGCTTCACTTCTGTGCTCTCGCATGCTTTTCCCTAAATGAGCGGATGCCTGAGCATGTGAGGAATCACGTGTTTATGTTTGGACCTGGAGAGGCTCTGAGACCCATTTATTCACTGCTTTCTAGGTCAAACCAGGCCATTATCGACGATATCCGCCATGGAAACAGCAAGCTCTATGGCCAGGAGGCTCTGAAGGAGCTGCTGAAGCTACTGCCAGAATCCGACGAGGTCAGTGTCTCTCTCAGGGTCGGTGTCTCTCTCAGGGCCGACGGGGTCGGTGTCTCTCCTAGAGCCGATGGGGTTGGTGTCTCTCTCAGAACTGACGAGGTTCGTGTCTCTCTCAGAGCTGGTGAGGTCAGTGTCTCTCTCAGAACATACAGGGTCAGTGTCTCTTTCAGAACTGACGAGGTCGGTGTCTCTCAGAGCTGGCTAGGTCGGTGTCTCTCTCAGAGCAAACACAGTCAGTGTCTCTCTCAGACCTGACGAGGTCGGTGTCTCTCTCAGAGCTGGTGAGGTCAATATCTCTCTTAGAGCCGACGAGGTCAGTGTCTCTTTCAGAACCAACAAAGTCAGTGTCTCTCAGAATTTACAGGATCAGTGTCTCTCTCAGAACCTACGAGGTCAGTGTCTCTCCTCACAACGGTAGATGATCTCAGGTTTACATCATCTGACCTTGTTTACTCAAAGAAAAATGATTTCCCATGAGAATGCTTTTGTCTGCACTAGTACGACAGTTCTCCTCTAATCCCTCCATCCTCTGCATTGTATAAATATTCAGCGTAATATTGAGCCAAACACAGTGCTGCCGCTGTCAGGTGATGCAGCTCGGTGGCCTCATGCAGGGATGGAGAAAGTACCACATTAGAAAGTAAACTTGCATTCATTCTCATATGCTCTCTGCTTCCTTCCCGTGTCACAGGCTGTGGCCAGTCATAGAAAGACCAATGGTTTAATTAATCTGTGACCTGTAGTCATGGTGATTGCAGAGACAGCACTGGATGTAATCTGTGATACCTGTAGTCAACTTGATCGCAGAGACACCACTGGATGTAAACCGTCTGACCTGTAGTCAACTTGATCGCAGAGACACCACTGGATGTAAACTGCATGATCTGTAGTGAAGGTGATCGCAGAGACACCACTGGATGTAAACTGCATGATCTGTAGTGAAGGTGATCGCAGAGACACCACTGGATGTAAACTGCGTGACCTGTAGTGAAGGTGATCGCAGAGACACCACTGGATGTAAACTGCGTGACCTGTATTGAAGGTGATCGCAGAGACACCACTGGATGTAAACTGCATGATCTGTAGTGAAGGTGATTGCATAGACACCACGGGATGTATACTGTGTAATCTGTGTCATGGTGATTGCAGAGATACCACAGGATGTAATCTGTGATGCCTGTAGTCAAGGTGACTGCAGCAACACCACTGAATGTAAACTGTGTGACCTGTAGTCATAGTGATCACAGAGCGGTCCCTACATGAAAACTGTAAACTACAGTCATGAGAGACATGGCCCTGTAGTTCATCTCATGGCTAATCTAGCTGTTGCCTGTGGAGCTTAACTGGAGCATTATTAATGGGACCTGTGGCTCTGTGCTTGCGAAGTGATGTGGTTGTAATTTGGCTCCTCTTCCCCACAGGTAAAGAAACTCAAAGCGTTCAAGGGTGACACCAGTAAGCTGTCATTAGCGGACTCCTTCATGTACCAATTAATTCAGGTGCTGAGGTAAAAACTGCAAATGTTCCCATTCCACTGCCTTCTCTACCTGAGGATGTATCAGAGGGATCAGACCTTTCTCCGTTTCAGCTTTGACGTCCGCATAGAGGCCATGGTTCTCAAGGAGGAGTTCCCTCAACTGTGCTCAGCAATGAACCACGAGATTGATGTCATTCGCCTGGCTACTAAAGGTTCATTTCACTTTTACTCATGTAATACATTTTCACATTACACTGTCTTAAAGTGCTTTACATTATCCCTGCCCAAAGCCCACAGATAAAGTAATTTGCAAGCCAAGGGAGTTCCTTCCACCATGTGAAAGTTAGTGTAACTTTTGGTGTTTCAAGCTACCCATTGATATCCTTCTGTCAGGGTCCCATCAATTAGATATAGAGGATGATTAGGTTGCTAGATTTTATAGGGCTACAGTGCCCAATTTTAGCCAGGGCATCATCCTTACTCATTCAAAAAAAACCCAGTACATTGGTTTTTGCAACATAGTGTCCCCATCACTGCACTGGGATCCACACAGAACAGATTGGGTTAACCTGTTGGCCACATCAACACCTCTTCCAGCCGCAACCCAGCTTTCCAAGTTGGTCTTCCATCCAAGCCAGGAGCAACAGGCTTAGCTTCAGATGGCTTGTCTAGCCTGAACTGCAGATGCATGTGGAATGTGTACCACATTAATCTATGAGGGCGCTTCTCTTCTAAATGAACCTCTGAATTTGCAGAGTTGATGACTTGTGAGGAGCTTCATGCCATCTTGCACTTGGTGCTGCAGGCCGGGAACATCATGAACGCAGTAAGTGTCCGCCGCCCATCAGGATCGCTGACTGGGGGGCAGGATGTCTTTGCACACAAGAACAGTCCCGGGCTTATGCACTCCCCCCTGCAGGGCGGGTACGCCGGAAACGCAGTGGGCTTCAAGCTCTCGTCTTTGCTCTCCATGGCGGACACCAAGGCTAACAAGCCAGGCATGAATCTGCTGCATTTCGTAGCTCTGGTGAGTCTGTAGGGGGGGGAAAGTGAATGTGTGAGTAAATCACAGAGGCAGCCTCACTCCTGTCTGTGTAGACACTGAAACCGCTGACTTTAACTGCTGTGAAAGGTGAGATTTGTGGACATACTTATGCCGGATGCAGGCTGTCAAAGAGTCTCATTTTAGCCCAGACAGACTGATAAATGATGTGGAAGTGAAGGAAAAAAATGTTGCCGAGGTGCTGCTCACAGCAGTCTATGGGCGCGTTTCCACTGCCACCAAGAACCAAACCGTTCCCGACCCGTACCCTGAACCGGCACTTTTCCATTGTAAAGTTATCCAAGTTGAACCCAAGCCGTATCTGCGCTGATATGGCCCTGCTTACTAGCGTTACCGAAAGCGTGATCAATCCGAGCTGGTTGTGTCACCGGCATCTCAGTTACCAGTGTTCTGCGCATGGATTATCTGAACGAGAGAGTGTATCTTATATATTATTCATTATTAGTAGTACGACGATGCATTCCCGAAAACTCGGAACTTGAAAATTTCCAATCTCCTAACTTATAAATATACCATAGAACAGCTGAACAGAATGGATTCTTAACACAAATGTACGCAAGTGGATGCTAATTCTGCTAGCATTTGGTGCAGACATAAGATGACTGTTCTCACAGATGTGCTAGAAAATTAGGAAATAAGCCCATAGCAAATCATGATGTACTCCATGTGAAGACTATCTAGTAATAATACTAACACTAATAATAATAATAATAATCATAAAAATTGCACATAGTAAATCATGATGTACCTCATGTGAACAGTAAATAAGCGTCTCTTCAGTTTTACGTCACTGTCCCTCTCCAAACCCGACAACGTGTTTACTGAGCCGAACCTTCCGCAGTGGAAAACTGCAGCATGCTGGAACCAAACTGTAACTAGTGTCTCGTCATTGTATGGGTTGTGTACGGGTCGGTCCTGTATGCCAGTGGAAAAACCTCATAACCAGTCATAAACCTCAGCCCAACACCAAGATGGATGGTCAGTTTCAGAGGGGGCAATGGTGAGTTTTAAAAGGCATCTCCTGATCGCATGAAGTCTTACCACAGCTTGTACTCCCCGTGCAGGAAGCGCAGAAGAAGGACAAGAACTTGCTGAGGTTCCCCGAGAAGCTGCTGCAGGTCCACAGTGCCGTCCGGTACGCCGGCCCCCACTGTCTCCCCCACCCTGTCCTGCTCCTTGAGACGACACTGCACTAGGCATGTCTCTGTGGCGCTTACGGTCATCGGAGAGATGTCCCTGCTTTGTGTGGGCTGCTGTAGATCCTTCCGGATGCAGCTGAGTAAAGGAACACCCCTAAACGGCATTTCAGAAAAATTATGCCACTCGTCATAAACAGGCGTCTTCACCCTTGTATAACTTTACCCTCTGTGTTTTGTTGTATGTTTACAGTAGCTGGAGTTTGAATGGGCATTTTTTTCAGCTTTCTAACCACAGCACCACCTACTGTCTCTTACCAGAATATCTGTGGACAACATTGAAGCAGAGCTTCACTCGCTGCAGAGCAGGACCGTATCAGTCGAGGAGAAGGTGCAGAAGAACACAGAGCTGCTTCAGCAGGTAGAGCGGTTCCTGCAGGTGAGGCAGCTGGGTTCTTTCATGTGCTCCCATCACGTTATTGTCTGCTTATGACCATAGCGCTCTGGATGCTCTCACTGGATCTCAGAAGCTAAACCGTTGGGCCTGGCGAGTACTTGGGAGACTGGCAGAGAACACCAGCCGCCAAAAGCCATCATGGGCTTAGTTTAGAACACCATGGTTCTAAATGGAAGGTCACTGGTCTGAATCCTGTGGTTGGCTGAGGGATGTCACCAGTGGGCCCTTGAGCCAGGCCCTTAACCCCAACTGCTCTTGGGACTGTCTGGTCCTGCTTTCTCTCTTGGATTGTACTGTTTGCTAAATCAGTGTATCTGCACATTTCTAATGGTGCCATGTGGTTCAGCAGGAGCTGTGAAATCACACATTTCCTCTCCTTTGCCAAAAACATCTTGGGTGCAGCTGTGTTATCTGTGCGTGCGACAGCTGTATGTGACGTTACTGACACTGACAGCATTTTAAACGCCTGCGCCCTCAGCAATCAAAGAAAGCCTTGGAAGAGCTGTCCAGTAGCTGGCTGGACCTCCGCAGGGAGGGAAATGTGTTAATCGATTTCTTCTGTGAAGACAAGGACACGTTCAAACTGGACGAATGTTTCAAGATATTCCAGGATTTCTGCCAAAAATTCCAAAAAGCTGTCAAGGTAAAAATAATGATATTTCATAGCATGAAAGATAGGTTTCTGCCTTCAAGTGCGAAATTTTTTGAAAATGCTTTGTTGAAAATGACTGTAGTATGATTTCTGATATATGTTATACATCAGATATTAAGCTCTTGTTTGAGGCCATAAAGAGTCATGTTGTGAGTCTGAGCTGTAAAGAGTCCCGCTGTGAGTCTGAGATGTAAAGAGTCCTGCTCTGAGTTTAAGTCTGAGCTGTAAAGAGTCCAGTTGTGAGTTTGAGCTGTAAAGAGTACTGCTGTGAGTCTGAGCTGTAAGAAGTCCTACTGTGAGTCTGAGCCGTAAAGAGTCCTGTTGTGAGTCTGAGCTGTAACGCGTCCTGCTTTATGCCTGAGCCGTAACGAGTGCTGTTCTGAGTCAGAGTTCAAGCTGCACAAACACCCGCTCTGCTCCCCTTGCAGGACAACCAGGAGCAGGAGCAGAAGGAGACGGCCAGGCAGCGGCGGCTGCTAGAGCTAGAGGAGAAGCGCCACTCGTGGGCCAGCGCTGACCGGGACAGTGGCGGCAGTGGCTTCGGCCGCAGCAGCAGCGAGAATGACGTGAAGACACTGAGCCAGGACAGTCTGCTGGAGCTGCTGCGGCTGCAGCCCGACAGCCCGCAGGGCATGCGACGCTCGGCCAGCTTCAAGCGCTCCCGCCAGTCCCCAACCGGCTCCATCGCTGACCGCCAGCTGCAGGAGTACCTGGAGCGTGGTGGTGCTGGGGAGCCCGTCCGCTTCGACAGCCTGCCCCGCTCCGGGCGTGACCCCCACAGGAAGAGCCCCGTCTGGCTCACCCCCCCCGGCGCCTCCTACGGCCGGCTGGACGCCAGCGATGCTCCGTATGGACGGAGATTCAGCTCAGGTTCTATGCAGAACACCAACCTGACACGTCCCGAGGACCTCGATGAAAGAACCACGAGTTACGGGCCGATCAATGTCAGCGTGGAACGGCACGTGATGGCGCCGAAACTGCAGGGGTTCGATTTTATTTCTCACAACAACAATCATAACTTACATGTGGGCGGCCAGGTTGTCGCCACGAGCCCGGAGACGGCTGTGGAAAACCCGGATGCTCCCCCTTTGGATACGTCTTCACCGACCAAGAGCTCTGAAGGAGAGGCTCACGGAAATGTTTGGGACAGTAAAAGAGACTCATCACAGATAACATCTTCCGGTAAAGAAGATGAGGACAACAGCACTGTTTCCTCTACAACCTGCGATGTGCCTCTTCCTACAGACGGTGCAGCCCCATCCAGGAGAAATACTGTTCTCCATTTAAGTGGGCCAGAAACGGGTTGTTCTGTGACCTTGGACAACCAGGAAGTGGACGGCTTCTCAGACTCGCGGGATGGATTCACCACGTGTGCCGAGTCACCAAATGAACAGCAGCATTCGGTAACGTCCCATATCGACCCTAGGTGCACTGACAAGTCATCTCCACATAAATCCACCACAGCGGCCTCAGAACCTGCATCCACAGACAAGCCCTCTCCGTCTGCATCCACCAGTGCAGCTGCACCTGGTCTTCAGAGTCTGGAAAATAATAACATAGTAAAGGGCAAACATACGCAGAAAAATGCAGCACTGCAAGCTAATGCAACAAATGCAAACTCAAGAACTAAGCTCGCAAGCAGAAGTTCCCCATCCCACTCCAGAGTGAGGACGCTGCACCCCTCCGAGAACCCGAACATGCGCAAGGTGGCCGCCGCATCCAAACTGAACCGAACGGCCAGTACTGCCGGTAAATCCGAGAATCGGGTCAGCACCGAGGCCCGGCGGCCACAGCGGGACCAGAGCACCCCGGGCAGGAGCGAGAAGGCGGCCCAGGCCGTACGGCGCGCCAGCCTGCCCCTGGAGGAGCCCAGGCCTCAGAGAGCCACAGCGGGGGGCACCATCTCCCATAGGGCCCGAGACGTCACCGCGCGCCCACCCTCAATCCACAGGGCAAAGCCCAAACCCGCCCGGGTGGTACCCAGACCACCCCCAGAGGAGAAGATGTGCCGGTCCACCCTGCGTGCCCTGGCCCAGGCCCAGGCCCAAGCGGCCCCTGGGTCCGGCCCCACCGAGGCAGCCACACCCAAGGCCTCCCTGCCCGGCTTTGCCCGCAACACGGTGGCCTCTTCCTCACGGAGGATGAGCGGCCCCGTTGCTGCGCAGAGGCAGGCAGCCAGGGCGGCGACACCGAGCAGCCATGACGAGAAAGTCCAGGGGCCCCTGCGCCGGGTACATAGTCTGAGGGTCCCCAAGGCAAGAGCTCAGCCAGGCGAGACGCCCCCTCTCTCCAGGGAACGGCAGCGCAAGAGCAGCGGCAGCTTCTCCGACAAGTCCTTCCGCTCCAAAGACTCGAGCTCCGGCAGGCCGCAGCGGCCCGTGTGGAAATAGCGGCGGGCCAGTGAGCCTCACCTCAGCTGCCCGGGGATCTCTCATCCTCTAATGTGACTTTCTGCTTCACAAGTGTACGGTTTAAATAAACACTAGCTTTATGCAAATAGCAATAATGAAGTGGATCCAATGTTTATGCCCGTAACAAATACATTTCTGCAATATCTTCTGTATGATGTGGTGTTTTTTGTATTAACTATATTTTTTGATGATAGGTCATCATGATTTATTCCTGTACTTAAAAGAAATCCTGTGTATCGGTAGAGACTATAAATTCAATGGCGTGATTTGTCTGATGTTCTCATTTCCTTTTCTTGCGTCCTTCCCCCTTCCTCGGAGGGCAAAGCTGACTGAAAGGCCTCACTTTGGTCACGTCATTCCAGGTGGGATGTGAAAAGTGTGAAAGCACCGGAGCCGCTAGGAAGACGCTGACAGTGTCTGGGGTCACTGGAGACGGGCCACGAGTCTCCCACGGAGCCTGACCTCTACCACGCACACATGTGCGCATGTGTGAGAGACAGAGAGAGAGACAGGCAGTCAGGAGAGATGCCTGTGTGGCAGTCGGCGAAGGGGCGCCCCCTTCTGCAGGCTTTCAATACTGCAGTCTGACACCAGCCACTGACCCAAACATGGCGCATTCCCTTGTGGCACTGTGTTTGCAGTGTTTTATACAGTGACGCGTGGTGTTCCTCATTCCATGCTGCTTTGGTTATGTTTCTGTCTCCTTAAAACTGTCCATGGGAGGGGTAGTACCTGTGAGAAGAGCGCTTTTGTGCATGTGCTTTGAAGGTGAATATCACAGACCCCCGCCAAGTACCACAGCATGTTTCTCTGCAGTGCAATGAACCATGATTGGTTGTCCTCTTGGATACTCCAGTGTCCTTATTACACTTACCCTGCACTCATTAGCTAGTTCTATAGCAATATGAGGACAAGCAAACACAAGTGAATAGCAGCAATTTTCATTCCCATCTGCTGTACACACAAAAAGCCATCAATCACAGACCTTTCAGTTGGTGTTTTGTTGGGTTTCACGTTTCCATAACGTTATATTCTTTCTCCTTAAGATTTTCTCTTTGTTCTTTCCTGTTTGAAATGGACGCTTATTACAGGATGCTCACTACAAGATGCTCACAGTAGGATTCTCACTACAGGACGCTCACTGCAGGTAGCTCACTGCAGGATGCTTACTACAGGACATTCATAGGTGGATGCTCACTGCAGAACACTCATTACAGGATGCTCACTACAGGACGCTCACCGCAGGATTCTCACTACAGGACGCTCGCAGTATGATGCTTACTACAGGATGCTCATTGCAGGACGCTCACTATTGGACACACTGCGGGATGCACACAACAGGACGTTCACTATAGGATGCTCACTGCAGGACGCTCATTACAGGATGCTCACTACAGGATGCTCACTGCAGGACACTCACTACAGGACACACAGCATTACAGGATGCTCAACGCTTACTACAGGGTGCTCACTGCAGGATGCTCACTATGGGACATACTGCAGGATACTCACAGCAGGGCGCTCACTATAGGATGCTCACTGCGGGATCCTCACAGCAGGACACTTATTACAGGATGCTCACTGCAGGACACTCACAGCATTACAGGATGCTCAACGCTTACTACAGGGTGCTCACTGCAGGATGCTCACTATAGGACATACTGCAGGATGCTCACAGCAGGGCGCTCACTATAGGATGCTCACTGCGGGATCCTCACAGCAGGACACTTATTACAGGATGCTCACTACAGGACACTCACTAGAGGAGGCTCACAGTAGGATGCTCACTACAGGCCATACAAGGAGTGAACCCTGAATGATGAATTGACACTATTTGCATGAAAACAAATTGTGATGCGTGTCATGAGGCTCTGAGTGAGCTGTGAGACGGTAATATCAGGGAGATGTGTGAAACGGGTTACCTTCCAGCTGCAGCCACAAGGTGGCGCTCTAATAACCGGGTCAATATGCCAGAACGCCGGTGTTTATCCCGGTAAATCTCCCCTCTGTGCCCCGGTGACGTCATTGACATTCCGCCCTCACCCTGGCGCCCGAAGATGCTTGTGGACTTTTATGCGGCTCAGACTCCCGCCAGCTTCAGCTCCATGACAACCGTCGAAGTCGCGCAAGTATTCCGGCACCTTCTAGGAGGTTCCTACACACAATGAGGCGGCATGAATCCCTTAACTGGCCCTCTAAGCGCACAGTGACTGACTCAGTTAAGGGTCGCCTTTCTCACACTTTAGTTTTCAATGTTAAATTAATCTTTCGTCTATTTGTGTTATAAGAATAATATTCACAACCAAGGAGCAAAATGAGAGCGAGTCATTGAGCTATTCTCGGTTCAGACAGACGTTTAATAAGGAAAAACGGCGCTTGACCGACTAGGACGAGCCTGTGATATGCTACTGTGGTGTTGTGCTAACAAGCTGGAGTTTCTCAGCTGGACGTCATTCTGCACCCATACCTGTAGTAGTAGTTGTAACGATGTGGGACTGTGACCACTAGAGGGAGCCAGAGCATTAAATTAATGTCTTAAAACGCGGAGTCGTCACTGCCAGTATGTCACCACAGAATATTATTATTGTTATTTTTTTTTTAGTATTACACTTTCCTAAGGGTTTAAATTTATGGAAACATGATACTGTAATTCCGTTTCTATGAACTGTATCATTTGAAAAACATCAATTGGGACCAAGTACTGTATGCCTCGTCCCTTGTTTTATATGCTGACCACAGGGTACCGCACCAGAATGGGTTTAATAAATAAACAAATAAATATGCCTGATGCACCTTCGTCTTTTATTGGTATGAGTGGAATATAGTGAGCAAAGCTGCATTTTCAGGTCTCCACCGCTTCTTTATGGTGCTAATTAAGATGCCGATTGCCCTGGCTTAGTCATGAGCCCCGTTGTCATGAGTTCGGTCGCTGCTTTGGCCTCAGCGTGACGGCAGAAGTTGTAATCTTCATAATGCTGCGACACTTGTTTCTGCAGACTAAGCACTCGGCTCGCCCTGACCTGGAATAAGAAGCCGCTTCATTGTCTGCTCATTTTTCAATGCACTGCATCCCATGACACGTTTCTTTTGCTGAATCATTTCCTACTTCAAGTTTACTGAGTTTGGACTCTGAACCGGCTCCAGTAAGGCAGTGCATTGCCTATGAACGTTTTATACCAAATCTTTATTAAACTTCCAACCTCTGTCAATTAAATTACCTGCTGTTTCTCCGCCACACCACTGTCACATGTTATATCGTGTGTGTTATACTTGCTTTATATCGATTTATTTTAAATTAATTTGTATTTTTTTAAAAACGTGCTGGCTTGTCATTTGTCCAGGTAAGCAGATTAAAATAATTTCTTTGCTAAACATGAGGTAGATTCAAACGTATATGGAATAACAAAATGTGTTTTATCGGACAACAGGTCAATGTTCATAAAAGAGTGGATTGGTCAAAACTACTACTACTATTATATAGTTATTGTTGTTGTTATTTGTGATCTCCTGAATAAACGAGCATATTCATTGATGGTTTTGTAATACCGAGAGGTAAATATTTCTTTGAACGACTATACAGCCACAAAGATATATCTTTGTAAGTTTAGCTTTATTTAAAGCAAACCAACACGCCATCACTTTTTATTGCTGCTCTTGGCATTTTGGATAAGAAAATGTAATAAATACCTGACTATAGGAAGTCTGACTTCACGTCATGGTGGTATTTCTACGGAATGCTTCAAATACGAAGATGAATAACATGAGGGTTGCCCTGGATTTATTTTTGACAACAGATATTAGCATATCTTTGTGTCTGTAATACAATGAAAATCTTCAAAGTACAGTGAAATTCTTGCTTGAATACCTTCTCCAGAGACTGCAGGCAATTAGAGCAGTGCAACGTCACAAAATATACTAACTGCAGTACAAAATACTGCCTGGTCGGTTGCTGTAGGGATGGGCGCATCTTTGGATCTTTGATGTCTTAACACATTTCTGACATAGATCTTTTTTTTGCTTCAGATATGAGAATAAACAAATGTTGGTAATTATTAATTAATCTGTTTTGAATCAGAATCTCATTTTATTTCTGTAGAGTATGTCAAGATCGTTGAATAATGAATTATCCAAAATGCATTCCTTACTGAAAACTACTGTATTATATCTCTTTATTGCAGTCTCTCCAGTATAAAAACTGAGATACCTTACATAGACACGTGTGTATCACTACGTTGCCATTCAATATCTGCGAATTCGTATTTCCAACGTTGCGGCCATAGCAACGTGCAGCAGAACATACAGCCTTGGTGTCATAATAAAAGTCTGCGCCAGCACAATGGCCTATTTCAAAATATTTAATGCACTGGACAGTAAGCAATTAATCAATCTGTTGTAAAATTGAAAGAAGGTTTCCTTAATCTTTAAAAGTTCAGCGAACCAAGTTCATACTAAGTTGGATGCTGTTGAAGGGCTACTCCACAAATCCCCATACTGTCATGCACAGTTAGTGGGGAAAATGAGGGGGAAAAATTAGAGAACTTTGTGTTAAAAAGTGACACACAGGTGACCATGGAAATGTTGGCGTCCCGACTTCTGTAGGAATCTGGTGCCTTTTTTATCACTCAGTCTCACAAAGGACTGACGCTCTAATGCTGTCTATTACTGCAAATAGAACAAGCATTATGAGAGTCTGAATATAGGTCAGAGTGGGTGGGAAAGTTTGCTAAGAATGACTTTATGGAATATGTTTTATTAGCATGTGTACTATTGACTCCTTTTCTTCTTAGTTGAACTGAAAGATAAAAGTTAAATGAAGTGAAATGTCTGGTGAATGCTTAAGTTAGATAGATAGAGAAGGCAATAAGGCTCTTAAGTCCTTCTAATAGGAATGAGTCTGACCCTCCATTCTGAATATAGACACACTCTGTTATATGTATCTGTCCACTGCATGGAACACTCCATATTATATGTATCTGTCCACTGCATGGAACACTCCATATTATATGTATCTGTCCGTGACATGGCACACACTCTATTATATGTATCTGTCCATGACATGGCACACACTGAGTCATATGTATCTGTCCACTGCATGGAACACTCCATATTACAGTATATGTATCTGTCCATGACATGGCACACACTGAGTCATATGCATCTGTCCACTGCATGACACACACTATTATACAGTATGTATCTGTCCACTGCATGACATGACAAAAAATGTTCTTTTTGACTTGTTGTAGTTTTTGTAGTCAAAGCTTTTATTAGGACTAATTTGCTGTTAATGTCAAGGGTTCAGACGTGGTTAGAATTTACTGATGTGGTCTGATGTAGCCAGAGTAAGCACATACTGCCTGGCCTTTGTGAAAACAGCCCACACCATTTGTAGCTTGATTGATGTTGAGGTCTTAGCTGCGTGACAGTGCTCCAGTCTTCATCAGAGCAACCGTCAGCAAAGCAGCAGCCAGCTGGACTGCAGTCAGAGGGGAGGGAAGCTCTCTGGGGGCCAAGACTGCTTGGTTTGTACTGGAATTTGGGGAGAAAGGATTCTCATTAAAGTTCTGTGATTGTAAGAACCATGGAAGGGTTCCATGTACCATTAAATTCTGTGTTGGGTCACATCAGATACTGGCTTAAGGTGGGCAGCAGTTCCTGCTCACTGACTCACATTCAGCAAATACTCAGGATGATGAGTGAACGTTCCTTCAATTATGGATTTTCAAAGATCAATAGCAGAATGGACCCTTCAGATGCAGCAATAAATAGCTGAAACACAAATCGATTATCTGGCATTGTCAACTATTTTTTAAGTTTTTATTTTTTAAGGGGCTGGATACCAAATTTTTTGCCTGAAAGTTTCATATTTTTGTCTCAGACAGCATTAGCTAAATGTCAATGTTAGTATTAAATTATATATAGTACTATAATTCTAATTGAAAATGAAAATACTGAATGGTGCGCTCAATAGATTAGAATTTGGTGATCAGCGGTCATTTTTAACACACAGTGTGCAACAACAAAATGTGTCCTCTGCATTTAACCCATATGTGACTTTTGTGACATAGCAGGGGGCAGCTAATTCAGCACCCAGGGAGCAGTGCTTGGGGACGGTACCTTGCTCAGGGTACCTCAGTGGTGATTTGCTGGTGGGGGATTTGAACCTGCAATCTTTTGATTACAAGTGCGCTTCCCTAACCATCAAGCCCCCACTGCCCACATGTACTGAGGGTGTACTGAATGGTCTGCAGAATGTTATACTGAATAGTGTATCCTACTTCTGAATCTTACTTCAGCTAATATGATTTTTTAAATTTTTTTTTCTTTCAATTTTATCACAAGCTTTTTGTAACCCTGACCCCATTAAACAACGTCACACCTGCTGGGTTTGCAATTAACAAATTGTGCCAAACAATTATAGACAGCGGGTTTAAGCATCAGTCATTCAGAGAAGCAGAGCACAGTACATCGGTCACTTACTAAATGGGCTTGATACAGGGTAAGTGCTCAGGAGATGAACACATAGATAGAGGAAAACAATTTAGAACAATTTATGGAGTGATGGCACAGTGTCTGCTGCAGGTGTCGCCTGTCATTGGCCCTGTGCTGATTGGTGTAGACTCCAGCATCACTGCCAATAAGCAGTTATGGAAGATGGGTATTTTATAGAGATATTTTTTCAGTTGTTGGGAACCTTTCCAGTCGCCTTTCTCCAGCTTAATGTACCTCTGATCTCATCCAATAAGAACAGTATAGTTCCTCTGATGATTGGCCGCAGGCTTTAAGAATCACATGCTAATATTCTAGCATGCCGTGAGCTCACTGCGACACGCTTGTTAGTCGATAGTACCTTCAACATGCTGGGTACATTACACCATAATGTACTGTTGGGCTTTTATAGGGATAGAGACGGCTATGTACCAATTATGAGTTCCTTTAATACAATGCCGGGTTACACATCACGTAAACACTTCCAGGACCCCTAGAAGTGACCATAACGAGCCAGACTCCAAAAGAGCTGCTGTCTGTGCTCCAGTGGAAATATCACTGGCTCAGTCCGGAAGCTGTGACTATCACCAGTAACACAGCGACTGCTGACTGCACTGCACTAGACAGAGTGTGAAGTGGATGTGAGCTAAAAAAAATCGCAGGCAGGAAAAACTCCACCAGGGCAGTTAATATACACAGATGACACTTTTGACCAAAGGTGGTGCTCCAATTCTGTACAAATGTAGCAGAAAAGCAGGATAAAAGAGGCCTGGTTCACAGCTGTTTGCTGGGCCCGTGAGCTGGCGGCATCTGGGGCCTGTAATGAACAGGGTGCTGACATCCGTCGCTGCTCGGGCACTGCAAACTGCCCAGTGTAACCTCAGACACGGAAAACCCTCCTGTGCTTCCCTTCTCCAGAAGCTGATCTGACACTACAACTGACTACAGCTTCTGCGCATTATTATACTTCATCTTGGTTGAAGTGGTTTCTTACAGGAAGAGCTTATCTGACGGGGAGGCTCTGCCTGTTAATGACCCTGATGCACAAGTAAATTTAGGCCAAGTGGCTTGTAGTTCTGTCACACCGTGGATCGCAAACAGGGGACATAAAATGGCTTAAAATCTAATTATCAGCTCAGCAGAATTCCATGACACCTCTCTGTGGTCACCAGCTGAATTACTGTTGCCTTCCCAGCATCATGGGTACTTTGCACTAACCCCCGATCCCATTTGGGACAGGAGTACCTTAGAGCTCAGCCCCCACCCTTGTAAAAACATCACCTATGCTAGTTCTGTCTACATATTGAAGGTGCTCCAATTTCTAAAAAGTAAAACCAGTTACTTCAGTTTCAGTATCAAGCTCATTAATAAATGTGACTTAAATCCATTGATGTCTTGACCTGTTCATGTTTGTGCGTTGAAGCCATTTCATTAGCAAAAGCTGGTATTGACTGTTTTCAAACTGACTTGCTCATTTCTTTGTAGATGTGTATCTGTTGTTTTTCTCATCTCACCAGTCCCTTCCCTCTCTAGAAGTGATATCTGAATTAGAGGAGGTTTGTGTCACTCTGCTCTTATACACTGATGATTTGTGTTGCTCGGACAGACACACGGCCTCCTGTTTTCACCCTAAAGGAGACAGACCCAGTGTGTCACGGGGGATCGGAGGAATCTATTGTGCTTTGTCCGTCCTCAGAGAGCGATGACAGGAGGGTGTGCCAGGCTCCAGCGGGACGGGACCCAAAACGGAACGGGGCCAGGTGCCATCTGTTCCGGGAAGGCATGTGTGAGTGTGACTCGACAGTGTGTGTATGGGCGTGTTAATCAGGCTGACCATCGCCCAAACGCTGTGGCACTGTATCCTCATACCGATACCTTCGACACCAGAGTGGGTCAGCAAAGTACAGAAAGGTCTCCGCTGGTGTCCTAACCCCTGGGCAATGATTAATGTCCAGGACACCTCAAACAAGCTAAGATCGCTACTCTGGTAACACCACAAATCTGTATGTGATTCCTTTTAAATTCATATATGGTGCATTCTACAGAGGATTTCACTAGGTTTGTATGTTTCCTGCTTAAGTTTTTTGCCAAGTGCTATAATTTGAAGTAACCTTGATATTGTATTTTTGCATGCCACCCATAATTCGATATCTCTTCTGCCACACAGCTGGAATTGAATTTTCTCGCTTAGGGGCACAACAGCAACATATTTGAATAATTTTTTATTTCCATCTGCAGCTTTCGTCTCCGGGTTCGAGTCTGCCACCTGCACACCAGCTGCCGTCCTTTGAGGTGTGTGAATTTTAACCGGCAGGTAACTGGGAAGTCCCTGCTGGTAAATCACCGGTTTATGTAAAAGCACACAGCTATTTAAAGAGGGACTTTTGCTGTAAACACTCAGTCCCAGTGCCTTAAAATGAAAGTAAAACCCAAGCTGGAACTGCATTGTACAACAGGAAAGCCCTGCTTTCATTTATCTGAATAGCCCTCTTTGTGCAGCATGTGCCTGAACAGACTCACTCATCTCTGCAAACCGCATGCTGGCTTGCAGCCGCACAGCGACGCTCCGTGATTCTCTGGCGTCTGCGTCTACGAGCTGCTCTGTGGAGCTGTCACCGTGCGGTTTCCTGTGAACACCCCACCCTCTCCAAGGCCCTGGAGGTATTTCTCTGCTCCCCTGGGTTCTGCTCTGCCTCCTGGCCCTGAGCTCAGAGCCTCCCCTCCCCTCCTACCTCCTCCCTCTCCTCTCCCTCCTCCTCCTCCGTCTCCTCTCCTCTCCGTCCTCCTCCCTCTCCTCTCCCTCCAGTCTCTCCACCTCTCCTGCATCTCCATCTCTGCTCGGCTCTGCTCTCGGCTCCTCTTCAAGTCACAGTCGGGGACGTGCGGAGCGGCCAATGGGCTGGCGTACTGCCGCCTGATTGGCTGCAGCCCCGCTGTCACACCAGAGCTCCTCCCCAGCCCTAGTGCTGCTGCTGCCGGCCACAGTCTGCCTGTTCTGTTGTGACACGGCGTCCGAGCCTCAAATGCTCCGTGGCGACGGGGAGAAATGGGAGCGACCGTCTGAGGGAGGCAGCGTCGGCGCTCCTGCCCACGCCCAGCGCTTCGCCAGAACAGGATCCACCATGGAGCCCGCGTAAGACGCTTCTTCCTTTGCGGGGGGGGAGGTTGAGCATGCAGGATGGGGGGGGGGGGGTGGCGATGCTGGGGAGGATGGAGGCTTTACGCGTGGCTCCGTGCGACAGGGGTATCTCTGCGGGCTGCATCCCACGGACGAGGCGCTCTGCCGCCCCGAGGGTACGTGGGCGCCGGCACTGGCGGGGGCTGCACCCCGTAGGGCCCGGTCAGCTGATCGGCGACAGCTGGCACAGTGCAGCGAGGCAGGCAGCTTACAGGTGCCCCTCCGTGGCAGATCGCTGCCTCCGAGAGGCGCCGTCTCATCCTTCAGATAACCACAGCAATAATATTAACAACCGTAATAATAATAAGAATTGCTGTTGTTGTTATTGCTGTTGTTGTTATTGCTGTTGTTGTTATTGCTGTTGATGTTATTGCTGTTGTTGTTATTGCTGTTATTTGGTAGTTGAGGTGTCCAGGAGCCGGCAGGAGCTGGCAGATTTTTCACGAAACGTTTAATGCAGACAATTTTAAAGCATGGCAATGAAGTACCACATGAAAAATTTATCATAAACTATATCTTTGAGATTTAATTTATGATGGTAGTCCTGTAGGTGAGGCAGCCTATATGTCATGAAGGTTTTAAGGGTTTCAAAAGGGGATGGGGGGGGTGGTTGTTAGCCAGCCATGTGAGACGTTGGCAGCCAGGTGAGCGTGTGACTGCCAGCTGCCCCAGACTGACGGCTGCTCCTCCGTGGCCCCTTCACATGGCACATATTTCCTCAGTCACATGATCCTGATCACCAGTCGAATGATTGGATTGCATTTCCTTTATGCCTGGTTTTGTCAGTCATGGTAAAATGTTAGTATTCTCAGCTGTTGGGCATTTTACACAGATATCAGAGCCTGGGCATCTGTTGCCTGCAGTTTTCATATTTAAGTGTATGTGTTTCAAATTGTTAATTAACAATGTAAATGTTGTATTAATAATAGTGCAACCCTGACCATTTTAAGCATGTAGAAGATGGATGGATGGATGGATGGATGGATGGATGGATGGACGGATGGGTGGATTGATGGATATCATGCATGACTGCTAAGATCCTTGTACTGCCTGGTGAAAACTATTTTGTCACTTACATTTACAGTCATTTTTATTTAGCAAATGCTTTTGTCAAAAGCGACGTCAAGGAGTCGACTAGGCGTAAGCGCAGCTAGGCTGAGCATCCAGTGACTGTCCAGGTACGAGTGTAAGCAGGATCAGAGCAGGAGCCTCACAGCATCTACCAACAAATCAAGAACCTAATCAGACAACGGACCAATCAGGAGAAAGTGCAACATTAAGAGCGTTCAGGGAACACAGAGCAGATTTTGTCAATAGCAATTTTGAAAACGCCTTTTGTCCTTTTTAATTTGCCTTTCCCTGCTGAAGCAGTGGAAACGAACCTGCAGTGAGGTGATTTAGGGGAGCAGTTTGGGGTCACGCCCCTGTGCCGTAGGGGCTCTGTGGTCTCGTCCTCCCATTGTAAACCAAACGGAGGCTGTGGGGTGTCACACCAAGACCCACCAGCTTCCTAACATTCTCTGCTGCCGACTTCACCGTGTGTGCGAGTGCATTGGGCGGCTTGTGCTTCACGTGGCGACCGATTCCCTGCTCTGGCTGTTAATAAAGAGTAAATGCAAAAAGCAGGACCCATCAGCTTGTGTTGCAGCATAAATCGAAATCCCAACGTAACGTGATACTGGAGGGTAGCAGGGACTTAATGCGTTAGACATATGAAACTCACTGTTGGATCGTCAGCATTAACACCGCGAACTTTAATGTGCATTAATAGAGATAATTGTGTAATGTTGCTCAAATTTATTTCAATTACAACATTTGCAGTTGTGAAACGAGTTACGACAAGTTTAACTGGTTAATTGTCTGCCAGGGTTACCCATGATCAAATTCCTTGTTTATGAAACTCAGGGAAAAGGCTGATGCTGACTAGTAATACAAGTCATGCAAGTCAAACAAGTCACATTGATTGAACTTTGGTTTCTTGGATATACACAGCAATTTTTATAGCTTTTTTTAATTTTCTCTTTAAAAATCAATAGAGGAATAAGGCCTCTGTGGTACCTCAATACCATCTGAAAGGCGGTGGATACGTCTGTAGGCATACGTGAGCTTTTGCTGGCTTAAATCTTAAATCACAGCTGGCATGCTCTCGCTCACGTGAGTGTGCTCACAGGAAACAGGGCTCTGCGATGCGTGTACAGGAAGGAGCCTCGTAACAGGGTGTTTCTTGCGGGTTTATGTGTATGTTTCAGTTTGTATTCATTTGGTTAACAAAACCAGGCATCGTTCTGGGTGATTTATAACAGCTCGGGGTCAGCTGCCTAAGGTAACAGCACTATATATAACTATGAAGTGAACTGAGCAATGGCGACAGCATTAGTGAATTTCAGCGCACAGGCAGAGAATATATTTCAAGAATCAAGAATTTTTATTGTCATCATATAGAACAACGAGACAGAGCAGCGTAATGCAATATCAATAAATAAAATACAGGGTGAAATAGGCAGGCAAAGAAAGATTGGTATATATATCTATATATCTGCACAGCATGTACACACTGTACGTAGTCTGTGTTTTTACATCTCACCTCTTACTAACAGAGACAAGCCAGGGGATCCAGAAGATTATTACATATCTGAGCATATTGATCAGCAGTTACTGGGTAACTACCACAACACATTGAATTAATCATGGACAGCAGAGGTTACCTAGACGGATTAGTTATTTGGTTGCTAGTTATCTAGTAACATTTTTTTGTGAAATTTGGGTGCATGTTGTTCTTTCCTTTTCCAGGCTTACCGCAATCCCTCAATCTATTCATTTATGTTAATATTGTTAATATGCAGACTGTGACAGTCCATGCTGATCTGCAGATGCTGAGCTGCCGCTCACGTCATGTGCTGTACAGTTGATCAGGGGTCTGTGTTTGTGTCTGGAGAGTTATGGGTTTGAGGCTCGTAGTCAGCAGAGTAATATGCCCAGTGGGTCCGTTGGTAAAGCCCTGAACCTCCACCACCCACGGCTGCTGAAACTCTGTGACCCAGAACTTTCATTACTTTGGACAAAAACATTTTCTAAATAAATGTACTGGGTGGTTTTAGTTGTACTGTCTTTGAGCTGATATGATTGTATTTTGCACAGCCACCATTGGTAGAGATGGATCACGTGACCACCAGCTCAGAAGCTGTGCACGTCATGGCCCTAGTGCCCCCCTCTTATTGCTTCGCCAGGCCGCCATTCATTCATTTCAAGCAAAAACTGGAGGTGAAGCCTTGAGAGTGAGCCTAGAGAGCCGCCTGTCAGGTTCTGCCCGGGTCGATGGTGGGTGTAACAGTGGGAGCACTGGGACGTGTGTGGTTACCCGTCAGCAAAAATAGCGTGTTTTAAGCCAACTGGGGCCTTGTAGCAGCACATGCAAAGTAATCCGATCGTAAGAGGAAGAAAGATCGTGGTGATCCCATTAACCTTATTCAAATGTCTTTGCTTATTGTTAATGTGATTAAAAAGGCCATTGCCTGCTTTGGCATTTACCTTAAAGCCTCTAGCTAATCACTCACAGCTGGCTTTGTTTTATCATAAGGGTAATCTGAAAATGTAGCTACGATTTCGTTTGCTGTTTATGTTCTTTGGTGTTTTATTCCTGTTCTTTTGTTAGTGTCTTGATCGATGTGATTTTCAACAAAATCTCTGCAGCTACACTAGTTACCGGTGCATAGTTCCGACTATGTTCATTCATTAATATTTTGTAGTTCCACCCAGCTAGTTAATTATTCCTATACTAAATATGATGTTCATCAAACCCAATGTCACTTCTTTGGGAAATATAGTGAATGCAGGAATGCTGCCTTGGAACCAAACTAAACGCCACATCAGTGTCACCTCCACGTCATGCTACTGGCTAAGTGCTGCCTCAGGCTAATGCTAATGCTACAGAATCAGTGTAAAACCAGGGTCATGCTACAGGCTAAGTGCTAAATCAGGTACATGCTAAACACTTAGTGCTCCCTCAGATTAATACCAAACCCTCTGTGCAGCATCAAGCTCATGCTACAAGCTAAATGCTAAATCAGGTACATGCGAAAGCCTAGTGTTGTAAGGTGCGGAATCCCAGGGTGGGCCGAGGTCAGGTGACAGGCATCCAGTCATACTGGGCATCCAAACCCTGTTTCCCTGTCTATAGATCCCATGTTGGTCTGTCGCTGAAGCAAACAGGCTGGTCCCATGTTTTTGTTTCTCTCATGCAAACCTGAATAAAGTGCCCATAATGTTCTCTTATCCTGATGTTACACAAATCTGTTCCGCATCCCATCCAGAGTGAGTCTCAGAGTAAGTTACCAGAGTCTTTGGGAACATGAGTTAAGCAGCGTTTCAGGAATGAAACTTTGATTGATTTTTGATGTGCCCTCATTATTGGTGGAGCTCTCATCTGCAGGGTGGGCTGTGGTGGAAAGGAGGGTGGAAGGTGGCCTTCAGGGTGAAGGACAAAGTGACACATCCCCCAAATGATACAAGGTACCAAATCTAACAGCAGTGGCTATGCTGAGTGTGGGATGGCAAGTTCGTGCTTTTATTGTGACGACAGCAGCCAGCCTCAGGGCTGCTCCGCTCCTGCAAAGTGTTGCGTGGTGGAATGTCACCAGCCATCAAACCCGGCACACCTCAGGTACTGATCCGAGAGCCGCCGAGAGCCGCTTCTCCTGTGTTTTTATGTGTTTGCTCTTTAAAGCGACAGCGTTCAGCTGGACTGCAGATCTTTGTAACAAGACAAATAATGCTCCCCAGCAAGGGAGATCCATGCAGGGTGGGGGGCTTGCTCTGGAAGGTACTTTGGAATCCAGAGTAAACAACTGGCCTTGTGGACGTGGTGAGACTTAAACACAGTGTGGTGAGGACATTCAGACTCTGCTGCGTTTTCACTGGCAGGTGCTCCTCAGTTTTAGCTTTTCTTTCGGTCTTTGTGAATGC
This sequence comes from Hippopotamyrus pictus, assembly GCA_026781145.1. Taxonomy (NCBI): domain Eukaryota; kingdom Metazoa; phylum Chordata; class Actinopteri; order Osteoglossiformes; family Mormyridae; genus Hippopotamyrus; species Hippopotamyrus pictus. The sequence goes on from JAODLC010000015.1 coordinate 5,870,316, forward strand.
AGTGCTCTTATATATACATATATATTGAAAGCTGTTTTGTAGAATATAAGGCTTCTATTCAAGCAGACTTTCCCTTCTGTTGGTGCCTCGTACAGTCGCACAGTACGCTATTTCATCCGATTCTTTTTACTGACGTGATTCTCCTTTCTCTTTCGTAGCCAGGTTCATCCCTGCTAGCTACAAATCAAATCTGAAGAAAAATTCCATTTATAGCTAGAAGCCCAGACTTTATGCTGCGGTGCTTTTGATGTATCGCCAGGCATGACGTGACCTGTACAGAGGATGCAAAGCGCTGGGGTAAATAGAACATCTATTACTGCTGTTGGTGTGATGGGTAAGAGGAAACTAACTGTTAAAATCTGTGCCAGTGTTGTTTCATAAAAGAGATGTTTCTCAGCGTATGTCTGCATGCTGGGCCCAGCAAGCTTCTTAGACTGGGCAGGGCAAATATACCAGCCGTATCTGTTGGTGATTGTTAGTGACACCCCTGCAGGCGCAGTGATCACAATCAGCCACAGGGTCTGGGCTACATAACATCCGTCCATCCACCCTAAACCGCTTTTAAGTATGAGATTTCCAGAAAATGGAAGAATTGTTATCTTTTGTACTGTTATGCCCTAAGTAGACACGCGGTTATAGCTGCCTTCCAATCAGTCAAGTGGAAGTGAAGATAATGAGTTCAGCAGAGGCTTTAACCCAGCAAACTGCACACAGGCCATAATCCTCCTGATTAAAGGTTCCTGTGTGTCCTGTTCCCCATTCCGCACCCCCCAGGGATAACACATATTCTCAGAACACACTGTCTCAATGCTGCATCAGTACAAAGAGAAAGTGCTCAGTGTGTACTGGCATGGGATGTACATGTTGTGACAAGGAGAGGTCTAAAAGGGCAGTGTTCAGTGTGTACAGGCGTGGGTCATGCGTGTTGTGACAAGGAGAGGTCTAAAAGGGCAGTGTTCAGTGTGTACAGGCGTGGGTCATGCGTGTTGTGACAAGGAGCGGTCCAAAAGGGCAGTGTTCAGTGTGTACATGTGTGGGACATACGTGTTGTGACAAGGAGCAGTCCAAAAGCGCAGTGTTCAGGGTGCAGAGTGCTGATGCTGCAGACATGCATCACTGGCAGGCAGTGCC
>JAODLC010000015.1:5872704-5883888 GCA_026781145.1 Hippopotamyrus pictus
ACACAGGCTCTATCTCTGTTTCTGTTTAGGCTGCTACTCTGCCCTACACAGGCTCTATCTCTGTTTCTGTTTCTGTACAGGCTGCTTCTCTGCCCTACACAGGCTCTATCTCTGTTTCTGTTTAGGCTGCTACTCTGCCCTACACAGGCTCTATCTCTGTTTCTGTTTAGGCTGCTACTCTGCCCTACACAGGCTCTATCTCTGTTTCTGTTTCTGTATAAGCTGCTTCTCTGCCCTACACATGCTCTATCTCTGTTTCTGTTTCTGTCCTGAACTGGCTCTGTCAGTGTTCTGCACAGGCTGTTTTCTGTTCTCTGCAGACGACCTCTCCAGTCCACACAGTCTGCCCATCTATTCAGCACTATCTGCCCCTTCAGCCTGCACGGCATGTGTTCTGTATGGTTCCTTGATTGCCTCGCACGTCCGAGTGCGGCCGCTCTGATTCGTCAGCCACCAGCTGATCTGCTGATGTGTTAGTGTGGCCCTTTAAAAATGCCTTTCTCCTTGCTTCTGCAACCCAATCCCAGAATCCCCTGCAACACTCTGCAATGCAATGATCCACCAATGGGACGGCGATCTGGGGGGTTGGGCTGGGTGACAGGAGGAGGAGGGAGTGGGCGTCAGCATCAGAGCTTTGCACGCGGGGCTCTCTTCAACCTTTGCAGTGTAAAACCAGCCTGTGGCTTTTTCTCTGAATGCAGCTATGTAGCATTATGACGCATTAGCATTTGGTGCAGAGGGTTAGCATACAGCTGTCATGTGACGCTATACCTTCCCTTTGGAACTGGCCTTTTTGTAGTTAAGCCCAGTTACTTTAACAGGGCCACTATTGATGGGTGTATAACTGCGGCAGGTTAACAAAAAACTAATTTTAGCCTGTTCTCTCTACAAAAATTATAGCTGCAATAGAATCATGATTAACAGAATAGAATCGTATCTTAAGGATGATTTTTGCTTTAACTGGAGGTTTATGCTGAATGAATTATAGCTGCATAATTAGGTATAAACTCCCTTAAGTACATAATGGTGCTGTTTCACGTGGGACCGTTTAAGGCAGCCTGTGTGCTGTCGGACCTCAGTGGCCTCCCCTGTCTGTTTCTTTGCTCTTTTTAATGTCTGTCTTGCTCACTCTCTGTCGCCCGCAGGTCCTCTCCACGCAGATCGCATCTTGATGGGAAGAGGGACTCCCCTGTCACAGTCCCAGCATGGCCAGTGATGGCCCCTGTGCTCCCAGTGCTCCCAGTTCCGTGGTGCCCCAGCCTGACACGCAGCTCCTGATCCCCCGTCTATGCTTGGCCTGTCCCAGCAGGCCAGAGCCCCCCCGATTCGGCACGCCCCCTGAGGAGGGTAATGCTCGTTCTGCTTTAAAACATCACATGCTGGCATTTTAAATGATCGTGGCTGTTAGTGATCTGGGGTGTGAATGGGGAACGGCCATGTTTAAACAGGCATGCGTGAGGGACAGCTATAGGCGAGTGCCTTTTGTGGCTTCACACTTCAGTAATGGCCAATTTAAGCTCAGAGCTGTTATTTCTCAGCCTAGAGCCTTAGGCCCGAATGTGAGACACGCTGCATCTAATCACACCACCTCTGTCTCCAGGTGCAGTTATAACAAACTTGGCTGGTGGTCCTGTTCCACTCCTTAAGCCAAGGTCCCAGTGAAAGCACTATCCCTCTGAATTATCTCAGTGCGTTTCTTATTTCTCCTGTTAATAATTGGGGAATCGACAAGCCGGCTGCCTCTCGTTTACTCCTACCTGCCCCCAGCTGCCCACACAGGCACAAAGTCGCATTCACTCTTCTTCTCCCATGGTGTCTGTTTCACCAGGTGCCTACAGAAATTTACCCCTTTACACCAACTGTGCATCCTGCCCAGACACCCGTCTCCCCCGTAATCCACGTCTCCAGCGCTCCCCCCAATGGACGGGCAGCAGAAGTCACCCGACAGCAGCAGTGAGGCTTGCACTGTGCTGGAGAATGTTGCCGCGGTGATCACCAGGCAGCCCCTGTCCTGCCCCAACCATGAGGACAAGGTAAGAGTCTGCTCACCCCTGGCTTCCCCAGGGGCAGTTGCTATGCCAGAGTGCCCCAGACACTGATCTTTACACCCCAGTTCTGACTGGCCGTGTGTGACCGGGTGCTAGGTGCCGTCGTTCTGGTGTCCTCCATGTGAGACGGTGTTATGTCAAGAATGCACCTCGAGCGAGCATTCTGAGCATTCCACCATCCCACTGAAAGACGCCATGGACCAGAGCAAGACCGGTCTCCAGGAGCAGCTTGGAGCCGTCAGGAAAAGGTGAGGCCCCTTCACCTTTATGCACCTCATCCTCCCCGGAGCTTCCAGCAGAAAGTCGTCACCCAGTGCCAGTAGAACCAAAACACAGACAATAAGGATAGGGCCGGTGGTTTTAGGCTAAACAGGAGAACAAATGCATGAAGATGCTGCAGCCCATGAACAATCCTCTACAAAATCACAGTGGATACAACTATTAAGGACAAACACATCAACCATTTTTAGTCATGTAATAATTTCCTATTTGAAAATCAGGTTAATTTGACAGTTCCTTACTGGACTTTTGCAAAAGCAGGACAATAACCCTGTCAGTTGCACTCACACACAGATGTATGATGTAAAATGTATTAAGATGGGCAGCGTGGTAGGCCAGAGTCCCACGGGAGACCTTGCCCCATGTGTGTCCAGGCTCCCGGAGATAGACTCTGCCTTGCGGGTCCTAATGGACTTTCAGCAGCAGCTCACCACCCAGAAGGCCTCCATAGAGGAGGACATCCATTCCACCTTCGAGGAGATACAGAAGACACTGAATGTGCGCAAGAGTGTTCTGCTGATGGAGCTGGAGGTGACATATGGGCTCAAACAGAAGGTGACGTTCATTTTTGTTTAGCTCTGGGAGTGTCACGTGTGGCTGAGGGGAGCCTAGGGCCCCTTCTGCGTATGGATTGTACACATGTTAGTTGTTAGGTGTATGACACTAGGGGGCAGTCTCTGTGCATGTTTCAGGTGTTGCAAGCCCAGGTAAGCAACCTGCTGCATGACCAGGAAGAAATTCACAGCAGCTGCAGCTTCACGGAGAAGGCGCTGGAAGAGGGATCCGAGAATGAGAAGTTGCTGGTCATGAAGGAGATGCCCAAGCGCCTGGGTGAGCTGACCAGCCAGGAGTTCCCACTGCAGCCCCAGGAGAATGACCAGCTGGACTTCCATGTGGAGACTGAGGGCCTGAAGAAGTCTATCCACAACCTGGGCACCATCGTAACCACAAACGCAGTGGCGTACGAGACGGAAGCCAGCGGTGAGGGCCTACAGCAGTGTGTGGTGGGCCAGTCTAACTCTGTCACCATCATAACCAAGGACAAAGACGGCGAGCCATGCAGGAGCGGCAACGCTAACCTGACGGCGGAGATCTTCACCCCTGACGGCAGCGTGGCTGATGGGGAAATCCTGGACAATAAAAATGGCACATATGACTTCCTCTACACTGTGCCCAAGGAGGGAAACTTCACTCTCTCCTTGCGCCTCTATGACCAGCACATCAAGGGCAGCCCTTTCAAACTGATGGTGATCAAATCTGCCGATGTCTCTCCGTCTGGCGACGGGGCAAAAAAACGTGTCAAATCCCCCGGCAGCGGCCATGTCAAGCAGAGGGCAGTCAAGAGGCCAGCTAGTATGTTCAGCACAAGCAGGAAGAAGGAGAACCCAATTGAAGATGACATGATCTTCAGAATCGGTTGGTGGCTTCTGTAGATCTCTTGAGCCGCCCATCTTTAGACTGAGTCCGTTTTTATACTGAGTGTATAATTTAAGAGAAACTGAAAGGGAAGAGTCATTTAATTGACTTGAGCCAACTTGAGAGTTAACGGTGACAGGCAATAGTTCACAGTGTTTGCCTTGCAGGTACAAAGGGACGGAATAAAGGGGAGTTTACTAACCTTCAGGGTGTCGCTGCATCTTCCACTGGCAATATATTGATAGCAGATAGTAACAATCAGTGTGTACAGGTAAGCTGAATCTGCTCGCAAACATAAAAACTGAATTACCGACATGTTGACATTACACCGAGGCACTGTATATGATATTTTCAGCAAATGCACTGACTCAGTGTTTCCCAGTCCGGTCCTCCAGGACCCACTGAAAGTCCCGGCAGGGAACTGGGAGGGAGCAAAAATGTGGAATGTCAAAAACATGAACCATCTGTGGGTTTTCGAGGACCAGGCTGGGAAACACTGCAATAACCTGATAACCTGATTCTCAACTCATAACAAGACAAGTGCTCTGTTAAGTCCTGGATTTGTTTCTTGAAGATCTTCTCCAATGATGGGCAGTTCATTAACCGCTTTGGGGTTCGAGGACGTTCACCAGGGCAACTGCAGCGACCCACGGGGGTCTCTGTCCACCCCAACGGGGACATCATCATCGCTGACTATGACAACAAGTGGGTCAGCATCTTCTCAAGTGAGGGGAAGTTCAAGGTGAGCAAGGGTAGGATGGACAATAGATGGGTCCCACCTGATTTATGAACAGCTTTTCTGGATCTGCAGAGTTACAGCATGCTCAGGTGGTCTGCAAATTTCATACACTCTCTGATCCTGTCAGAAAAAAATGTCAGGCAAACACTGGTGTCACCTGTTGGAGGTTTCTCTGCTTCAACAGACAAAGATTGGCCATGGAAAGTTAATGGGACCCAAAGGTGTGTCAGTGGATAAGAACGGTGACCTCATCGTGGTGGACAACAAGGCCTGCTCCGTCTTCATCTTCCACCTCACGGGCAAGCTGGTCACCAAGTTTGGTAGCCGTGGCAATGGAGACAAGCAGTTTGCAGGTACGTGTAACAGTAATGTGTAAGAGTGAGCACATAAACCCCATTTTAGCTAAAGCCCAGCACCAAGAAGGGGATCCTTCATTTACACTGTGTTTAGACACATCTCCTGACCCAGTGAAACACCTTTTGATCGATTGATGTTCTGCTAGCACATTCAGCGTTTCCAGTTCCATGAGGAGCTTAAATCTGAATGATATATATCTGAAGAATACAGAGGTGAAATATTAAGTGCCAGGAAGGGCAGTATATCGCTGACCAATCCGAGAACATAAGAACATAAGAAATTTACAAACGAGAGGAGGCCATTCGGCCCATCAAGCTCGTCTGGGGGTTAGGGTTGGGGTTAGGGTTAGGGTTAGGGTTAGGGTTACCTGGAGAAGCGGAATCCGGCTGGGCTGGACCCATTCTCCAGCAGCATTTGGAAAATTGGAATATTACACACATACAGTATGTTTATATGTACAGTACTGTGCAAAAGTCTTAGGCAGTCAAAGGAAATGTTTAAGGCTACTATCTGGGCAGTAAGTGTATCTTTTTGGACGGCTAGATGAAGACCGCTTCAGTTCCCAAACCTCTGCTCAGGGGAACCCCAGCCATTCCATGTGTTTGTTAAATTTCACCACCAGCTTGCTTAATTAATTATTTTAATTACTTAAAAAAGCTCGATGAGTTTTTGCTTAGCCATATGAGGTATGCTAGTAGTTGAGTCAAAAAATACATGGATGTACTGGACGATTTCTGCAAATCCTGGGGTGATACTTTAAGAAAGGTTTGGAAAAGGCTACGTAGACACACCGACACAGACTTTATAGTTTTGCACCAAAATGAAGATCATTTAAAGGTCATTTTCTATAACTGCCTAAGAGTTTTGCACAGTACTGTGTGTGTCCGTGTGTGTTTGTAAACAGAACATACATTTGATATAATATATGAGCAAACAGTTTCCTTTTTGCTGTCCTTATTTGCAGGCCCCCACTTTGCAGCCGTGAACAACAATAATGAAATAATAATTACGGATTTTCATAATCACTCTGTGAAGGTATGTAACACATTAACATCGGCGGCACCGGGATCTGACACTCACACGTTAATCTTTTAACAAACACCACAGATGGCTTCCTGTTTAAAGAGATTCGCAGTAAAAATCAATCTGGCTAAAGATGCAGAGGGAATTTTTCGGGACAATTTACATAATCTGTTTATACGTAACGATGATTGGCCGTTGTTTTTTTTTGGTATATGGCTAAATAACAGCATTCCGCATCCCTGTCTCAAGCGATTTCGCAGCTGCTTTAACATTTTATGTATGCAGGTTTTCAATTCAGAGGGAGAGTTCCTTCTGAAATTCGGGTCCAACGGGGAAGGGAACGGGCAATTCAACGCCCCGACTGGGGTGGCTGTGGACAACAATGGCAACATCATCGTGGCCGACTGGGGCAACAGCCGAATCCAGGTAGGAACTCCATGCGGGACGTGGCCTCGCAGAGCTGAAGCTGACCCTGTGTCGGAGGTTTAAGGCAGCGCTTCACTGTTGATTGCTCTGCATACAGAAGGCCTCTTAGCTGGCGCGAGTAGCTATCGTCTGTGGTCTTCTTGGTGGAGTGACCGGGGGGGCGGTTTACACTAACCTGATTTTCTTCCGCCCTTGTAGGTTTTCGACAGCAATGGTTCTTTCCTGTCTTACATCAATACGTCGGCAGAGCCCCTCTACGGGCCGCAGGGCCTGGCACTCACCTCCGACGGCCATGTTGTGGTGGCAGATTCCGGAAACCACTGCTACAAAGTGTACCGCTACTTACAGTGACCTAGAGCTTTGCCGGTCCCTGTCCGTCCGCGGCCTGGACAGGCAGCCACACTCACGTGTTCTTGCACACAGTAGGCCACGTTGCCCTCACCAAAACCTTCATGTGACTGTGACCTTGCTTGTCACCCGCTGGATCCTCAGCTTCAGTGAGAGGCATTTCCCATAATCCCATGCTTGTCCTCAGTGTCTCTCACTTCAAACAGCATCCAAATGTCGTGCCAAGAAACTAACCGGACCTTCTAAGACAAACAAACGCTGTCAAGGTCTTCTCTGAACTGCCGTCTACAGATGATAGATAACCCAGGACAGTAGATAACTTATCTGTACATTCAAACCCCTGTGCTTTGGATTTTCAGTGTTTTGTTCCCTTAATATTTCTTCGTGGATTAGAACACGCTGCCTGATATTGGTTTCATGACCAATTTCATTTAGCCATTTTCCTTCTTTGCTACGTAAACAACTGGTCCACAAGTGAAACCGACGCCCGTGGTTTGGCCCGGTCCGGGCCAGAGCCCAAAATGTGCCACACGGCAATTGGTGACCATCTCGCTTAACTTGGTACTAATCAATCTCACTTTATTTAGATGAAGATTAGTATGAAAAAAGTCAAATGCAGATTTGATTATATTTGTGAAAATTGATATTTATAGACTGATCCTTCAATTTGGGGAAAAAAAATAGATTGAGAGGTCTGCCTCTGAAACCTTGCATCTCGCAGACAAAGAACCACAGTTATTATTCAGTTATTTCCAGTAAAATGGTTCCTGATCTCCCCCCGCAGTGAAGTATAAAATATGAATGTGTGAATCTCACGGCTCTCCAAAAGTGACAGGATATTTCTGGAGCATTAACATGCACCGTTATGGTTATTGTAGAGAAGTGTATTCCATACAGTTACTGAGTGCTGTTACACACTTTGATCCAGAACGGCGTGTAATGCATCAGCAATCTGCCATCTGTTGATGTACTTGCTGACTATTTCCTGTTGGATTACAAGGTCAGTCACCTTGAATAACTACCTACTACTTAGTAGGAAAAACAGTTTCGGGAGCCCAGACACTTTTCCCAAAAAGTGGTACTTTGTAGATAATACTGTGAGTTATACAATGCAGCTCATTCATGCATAATAGGGCACCTAAAGACAGCTTGCATTTCTAAAACTCTGCAAACTGGTGAAAGTCTAAGATTAAACAGCAAACTTAGATGTTGGATAATGAATATAGTTTATTTTACTTTGCCTGTGGTTTAAGATGAAGAATCGCTGCTGACCATTTAAAGGTTGAGTTGATGATTCAAGTAATATTTAAATTAATCCAAAGCCATCGGTCATGGTCGTTACAGCTTTCTTTAATGGTCCAGTACTGAACATAAGCATGCTTGCCGTTATCACAGCTTTAACGAGTACGTAGAGGGATGCATTTTGTGTGTTGTAATTAATTACTACATCAGTGAACAATATCCTTAAGGACAGCTAATGCACATTTTGGTTCTGGGAATGAGGGTCATTTATCTTGTTCTTGACAAAACATATTTTATTCAAGAAATAACTGTACTTGTTTCATTAATTTTTTATTATTTAAATTCCTGTGTGTATATGATGCCAAATCTATGACTGTACCCATATTATATTATGTTTTCAAGATATATGTTCATATTGTTAGTTATAGCAATCTTTGAAATACCGTTGCTATAAGAAAATGCACTTATTTTATATAATTTAATTAGTACACAATTTCTCTGAAACCATGTACATTCTGTATGGAGCGACGCAGATGTTTTACATTCATTGGAAGCAGCTCTGATAGCTGCATCTCACAAATTCCAGCATTTGAAGGTTTACTGATAACGCTTTATTTATTTTTCGTGCTGATATATGCGCATGTTTGAATTTTGCTGAATCTCTGCTGTACTTCCTGTTGGAATTAATCTAGTTCAAAATGTAGGTTGATGCATTTTCATTACTGGCCCTAATTTAATCATATTTGATGACTTCTGTTTATTACCTAGCTCAGCCAATAAAGAAAAGCATTCTTAAGCCTTCTTGTGTTGTGTTTTGACCAGCTGTTACGATTCTGTGTCCAGCTCATAATCCTGACTTTCCGTTTCAGTCACTGTTAGTAATATGCTGTAATTCCTTAACTATCATGCTCAGCTTCATACAAGTAAATGTTTGTTTTAATGTACCACATACAGGTCAGCCTCCTGTCAGAGTCCCACAGCAGCTCGAAGCTGCCTGCACAGCCCTGCCTCTCAGTGCTGCTGCACCTCTGCACCCTTGAAGGACACCATGATGTCGTGGTCTTTCTCCACCACTGGCTTTGAGGTTCTCCATCGACAGGTTCATGTGGAAGCCTGGGGGAAGCAGCTACTCCTCGGGGTTTGAGATCCTCTCCCTGGTCCACGAGGACCCTGGCTGAGCCCTTGGGATGATGCTCGTGTGGAATTTCGGGGCAGGAACGGTGAGCCTGTCTGGAAGCCTTCGCTTATTTACTCTTGTGTTTACAGTCCTTCCATTCTGTAACTTCTTATCCTACTCAGAGTTTGGGGGGCATGTTTACTGAAGTTCTCTTTAAATGCATTTGTCCTGGTAAACCTACATCTCAAGGCACAGTGTAGTGGGACATGCCTCAGTTTTACAGTTACCTCCTGACTTGACTTTGCGACCTTCACTTTGCAGCCTCAGTTTTGCAGTTACCTCCTGACTTCACTTTGCGTCCTTCACTTTGCAGCCTCAGTTTTTCAGTTACCTCCTGACTTCACTTTGCGTCCTTCACTTTGCACCCTCAGTTTTGCAATTACCTCCTGACTTCACTTTGCGTCCTTCACTTTGCATGGCTGTGACTCACAGCCAGTCAAAGCCGCTTTGATAGTGGTGGATTCATGCCTAGTTCTGATGGATTAGAAGTCAAATAGGAAGTGAAGCTTTTCCTTTCAGATTTTAGCCTTTTGAATGATAAAAATGTGATGGGCTGAGCATCGGCCTGCAAAGCCAGCTGCCCTTTGGGAGTGAAGATGAAGTTCATGTGAAGTTGATGTGTTCTTGATACAGAAGGATAAGAGATTTAGGCATTAATTTATTCTGCGTTTCTGAGATGTCTAATGTGTCCTGGCTGAGGGACGTTCTTGTGAACATTTTGTACACAAATGAGTGAGTTAGAGCAAGTGTTCTGATGGTTTAATCTAAACAAATGGAGAGTAAATAACAGCTTTCTAATGGCTTGTCCTTTCAAATAGTTTTTGCCGGGCTCATTCCAAACGAGCCTTCCCACCGAACGGTGATAAGGTACAGATTTATAATGTCACTGCACACAGAGCAGAGAGAAGTCAGCAGCATCCCAGGCAAATACAGTGGGGAAGCGAGCCTTCTGACACTATAACACAGGCAAGGTCCTCTGGGAATCTGACTGGGACACATGATATAAAGCCAACTGATACATAGATGGATCGATGGTTTAGTATCTGATTTATATTTTTGTCTAAAATTAAAACCTATTTCAATTCAATCCACATAATTTCCTCTTGATCACTAATTAAGAGGATAACAGGCACCAGTGAGTAACACGGTTATCGCACAATAATTAATAATAAGGAAAGACAAACAGCACATATTCAAGCTGAGTCTCAAAACACAGTCTGGTCCTAATTTTTTGGACCTGGCTTCCAGACGCCAGCTGTCCACAACGGACAGAATGAGGACACTGGCTTGGAGTAAATTAAACCAAGCAGTAGGTCCAGCCACAAAGGACTGCAGCAAAGCACATCAGGAAATGACGGATGAGCTTATGCGGAGCGCTCCACCTGCTGCCACCTTGTGGCCTTGATGGAGAAGGGCGACGGTGAGATCTGCAAACGTTTCTTAAAGGATCTACACAAAATATCTACAGACTGACAGCCACAAAGCATAGACCTGCCAACCGGTCTCTCTGGGGTGGGGGGGGGGCTGCAACCTGTCCCACACAGCATAGGGATCCACCCAGTTGGGATCCTATTCCATTCCTGGGCACATATAACAATCACACACTACAGGCAAATTACATATGTCAGTTAGCCTGACTATGTCTTTGGACTGTTGGAGGAAACAAATGCGACACAAGAATAACACGATTCAAACCCCCAACCCAGGAAATTTCAGACAATAGCACCCCCACCTGAGCCACTGTGCTGCACACCCTAACAGCACTTCAACATTTTGTGAAATTGTACTTTTTTCTTCATTATTCTATTTCAAAATATTAATTTGTGCTGTCTTGTACCTCACTATGCTTGTTTGCGTGCACTGTATGTGCCTTACTGCTGAGTGCACAAGAATTTCCCCTGGGATCAATCAAGTTTGATTTTATTGTTGCATAATCTGTTTCATCCATCCATCCATCCATCCATCCATTCATCACCACCTGCTTGTCTGGGGTTCGGGAGGGATACCCAGACCTCCCTCTCCCCAGCTACCTCTACCAGCTCCTCGGGGAGAACGCCGAGGCGTTCCCAGGCCAGCCGAGAGATATAATCCCTCCAGCGAGTCCTGGGTCTGCCCCGGGGCCTCCTCCC
>JAODLC010000015.1:5888413-5913249 GCA_026781145.1 Hippopotamyrus pictus
CTTGGGTTCCTTTAAATCAGAGCTAGATAAGATTTTAACAACTCTGAGCTATTAGTTAAGTTCTCCCCAAGTGAGCTCGATGGGCCGAATAGCCTCCTCTCGTTTGTATAGTTATGTTCCTATGTCTTCAGTCCAGATTTAAAGGATTCTCTAGCTGTGAGCAAAATGAAGTTCACTTCTTTCTGAAATGCTCACTTCTAAGGTGTCAGGCCAATGAAACTACAAACACTGGAAAGTAGGCCTTTTCGTAGTCTCCATCTCCTTGGTGCTCTGCTGCGCTGACTTTGACATATAAATAGCCACTTGGATGTCAGAGTGTCTGTTGGATAGTTAGCGCAGGGACTTTGAGGTAGAACCTGCCTGTCTTCCTCGAAGACAAGGACCACAGACACTGCGCTCGGATTCAACAGTCATGACAGGAGAATCCCAGCAGCTCAGAGAAAGAAACCAAACCTGGATGGAATGAATTATCTAAGTAGTTTAGTTACAGTGGGATCTATCTCTGAAACATTGCGTGTTTGCATGGCTACAGTGTAACGCGGTTTTTCTGTGTTATGCTGTACTGTAGCTTTCCCACAAACAGACACCGGCCTGTAGATGTACAGTTTAAGGGCAGTGATACATTATATATATTTTTTTAATGCCAGTAACAGAATGCTTGGGAGTCTGACACGTCTTCATCATAGTGTATCACTCCGTATTTGGGGAAAAGTCCTTTTTCTTTTTGAAGTTGCATTAAAATTTACCCTTTTCACCAGAATGCGGCGGCGTAAATCAGCCATGCAGACAAGCAACACTGTGAAATGTACGGTGGAGTCAGTGGACACTTTAAGAAATCTTGATGGAGTGGTTTTAAAATTTTAAATGAACACACATTTACTGCGGAATAATTAGTGACCAATGTTGTGTTTGGCTTTATTATTGTAAGACCAGAATTTAATACATGCAGATCAGTGTCTATTTAAATCCCTGGCTTACACTGACAAAGTGACAAAACTGGAATTGGAGTCTGAACTAGAGAGAAATGACCTCCGTCCAGCTGCTTTATCGCCCCCTGCTGTTGTGGAGCCGAATTTTGCCGTGTTAAATGGCAGTTTTTCGTCCTGTTATGCACATAATTCGGGTTAATCTGCTGCAGATATGGGAGAGGATTAAAATTCAGGGGTTTGCGAATCAAGAGCTTTGCATCTGAGGATACAGTGGCGTTGACTTGCTGGTGAGAGTGAGAATGTCATGTTAATTTAGTATAAAGACAGAAAATAAACGAGAATGACACCAAAGCTTCAGCAACTTAAACTAATCCTTTGCCTCCTTCAACTTCTTAATCTCTTGCTTTTTAACAGTTCGCCACAGATACAGACTGACAGCCAAGCGGTGCCGTCACGCAGTGCCCTGTGCTCCAAGCCCGACCAAATCCAATACCTGACCGCATAAATGCGTGCTTCTGAAAGTTCGAAACAATGGGATTCGGAAAAAGTTTCGACTTTTCGAAATGCGCGAGACACTGCTTCACACTGACAGCTAGTGGCCAAATAGTGCTCCATGGACACTGTCAGTGCAAAACAGAATGTGCATATGGTCAAGGGCGTAACCATGGTATAGATTTTTCTTCCAGTGAACTGTCATAAATGTACTTGCTGTATGATTCCAATCATTTTTCATAGTTAAAATTCGCCAAACTCGCAGACCTCAGCTGAGGACAGACGGAGACAAGAACTCAACCTCCGCTCTGACTGCGCAATCGCGGGCTAGAAAACGCTAGAGCGCCTCCTCCTGGCGAGCCTCTCCCCATCCACAGCCATATCACATCAGGAAGCCTTCTGTCTGCTCACACAATTCATTTGCATATAATTATCATTCTTTAAATATTTATTTACTTCTAGCTGCATACCATGCTATGTTGTACTTTGCACTATATGTACTGTCTTTGTATATTGTCTGTTTGGCACTATATGTATGTTCATCTGTGCTTCTCACGGCTGTATGCAGCAGTTACCCACTGAGATAAATGACGTCTATCTAATCTTTATACTGTAAATCTGTGTTGGGTTGATCCGCCCACTAGAGGGCAGCATAGATGCTCTGCGAGGAGGAAAAAAAGCAACGGTAATTAGAGCACCAAGAAGTAAGTAAATACAACAAAAAGAAAAATATTTTCTAGACTTATTTGTGGAAACACAAAATTACAATAAATAATCTGTTTTCCCAATATAAACAGTTCAGCGGTAAGCGTTCAGCTATAGGAGTCGGTGACAGAGTGTACGGATCTCCCCCGCAGGGACATGCATGCTGCCCCTGGCAGACTGAGCAGTAATACCCTTATGCATAGCCCTGCTGGCTAAGAACGCTCTACTTCAGTCACACCGTGAAGCCGTCATTCATAGCCATTATGTCACGCGCTTGGTGCTGCGTACACTGCTGACCGCGATGCGTACTGTAGGCTGCAGAACCATTCAGGGATCTCGCTAATTAATCTCACTTTGGTTGGACCTGGTTTGTATAGATATCTAGGATTCACAATATTATTACTTCATACTTCATGCGTTCACCTTTATTTAATGTTTGTTTTGTCTGCATTATTCTTGAGGCAAATGTCAAGTCATATTCCTTGGAAGTATGACCTTACTCGGTCAATAAAATTAATTCAGATCATTTTACGGAAATAAATATGACAGAAAAATATTACATTTGTGTGTAAGTGAAATTAATTTCATAATATCAATGTCAATATTCATAACTGTGACCAAGGTGCTGGGGAAATATCAGCTCATTTAAAAAAACATTTTGCCTTACAGTTTCTCAAATCTACCCAAGGATCTGTTTAGATATGTGACATGACTATTTTTAGGTGATCTAGTGACTTTATGAAAGCCAGTGATTTTCGTTAGAGCCTGTTAACACTTTTTAAGGTTCCAAAATGAGAGAATGCATTTACAGAGGCATGGAAATATCACAGCAGAGAGCAGCACATTCACACGCTCAGGAATCCTTTCAGATCCTGTATTGGGAAAGTGCGCTCTTATGCTCAGCACTGTCCAGAAGCCACCACAGTGAGGCGCTGTGTGTCCTAACCCCACATCCAGCCTGCTGCAGCTGCTCACGCTCTGGACACAAATAGATCCTTCTCATTGTTGCATTAATGTTGCATTAGGATAAATAATGTCATTAGTATGCTAAACAGAGCGCCTTCTGTAACCTGACTACAGCAAAGACAGCAACAGTCAACTGATCACTGATACCCTGAAGGGTTTATGGCTCTAGGATAGAGGACACAAACATACAGACACAGACGCATTCACAGACAGACGCACTGACACAAACATGCAGATAAACAGATACAGACACACAGATACCAATCCAAAGAGCTTGTGCATCTTGGCACAGACAGGCCGTGGCACATGACACCATATTGCCCCTCATTGTACAAACAAACCTTCCTTCTCACCCTCGAGCCGAAGACGGAGTCGAAGGAGTGGCTGACGAATGGCGAGGGCAGGACGTCCGGAGAACCAGCAGCGCGACCTCCCGAGTCTTACGGCACGTAAAACCAAGCTCCAAACCGGCCACATAAGCCGGGTGATGTGGAAAGACTGTGGGCTGGTTCCATGATGTGCAGGAGCAGCTCTTCATGGGGTTGGGAACCTCTATACAGGTGGTGCAGGGCCCAGAGGCCATACGCACCACGTACCAGGGTGCTCCGTATCCCGGTCCTGAGAGATCGGACCTGCTGGCCCGCGAGGTGTCTAACAAACCCACTACTCCCATATTTGGAACAAAATTTTACACCATCTTATTGAAAATTCAGTTTTTATTTTGAAACTGGATCATACAAAAGCATTAGTGTAAAAAATCAATCCCTTAGTTCTAATCAATCCCTTTATACACCCATATAAAATTTCCAGATTAACCGGCAGTTATTACAAATCAAGTACAAAGTTTTGAAAATACAGTCCAATAGCCACATTCAATGTGGACTGCACCCTCAAGTCAGGAGGCCTCTTGATGAAGCTCGAAAAGCACCGAGATACAGGAATCCAGCTGTAGGTCCAGAGAATCCCAAATTTGAATGTCGACCGAACATCTAAAGATAAGCTAAATAGTAAGATTTTAAGATATACGATGCATGCAGACTGACGTGTTTACAGTGAGAGAGCACGCTAACTTTCACCCACTACACAGGATCCTCTAAGATAAGAGCTCCAGGCAGCTGACTCAGAAATGACGTTGGTTACGTGTCACTGCAGCAGCCTGTGACGTTCTCCCAGTGAATATAATCAGAATAACCATCTTTCAGATGCACAAAAAACACTTATCCTATCTCAGAGTGAATATTTTCCTTTTAATCAAGGGTGTAGACTTGGCTCCTGCCAATGTTGAAAAGCTACGTCCTTGATTTTCATGTAAATATACAAAACATAATCGATCTTCGTTAATGCTGTCGTCCTCTTTCTAAATAGATGTTCCATGTACTCAGACATTCACCTGAAAGGCAGGTTCTTCCTGCTAGGATTCCAGTGCACATATTTGAATTTCTACCCTAACAAAGAGAAAGGAACATATTTGAATATGTCCCTCACCGTTGGTTATCACCACTGCTATGCACCTGGTTTAACGTCTCACGCCCAAACCCACAGGATCAGTTTCTGAACTGGATATGCATATTTGGAAGACGAATACTCACAAATAAACAGCAGAATGCAAAGTAATCACTAAAATTGTTCAAACTTATTAATAAAGTCACAAACTGGTTGCTCTCATACAAAATCGTACACTACAAAATCATGAGAACATCAAGTACTAGAAGCATGGCTCATTGATCAAAGGCCTCACTGGCTGACCAAGGCCTCCCGCACAGCTCAAAGCGTCCCCCGCCCCCCCAGCTGAGCTTAGACTTTCTTGGGCCTGAAGTAGAGCTTCTTGGTCAGCATGGAGCAGAAGCAGGGCACCTGTTTCTTGCCGATGGCACTGTGGTCAGCACACCGTCCCACGCTGCGCATCGACACCTTCCTGTTCACCAGCATCAGGAGGTCGGTGAACTCCACCGACTTGCCGTGTTCCCGAAGCAGGTCACAGAGGTCCTGGATGTACCAGGAGCCATTGACCGTCTCCCGGTGGGAGTAATACCCTTTGAAGGAAGCAGAGAGTGAAAATGGGGCGTCTCTTTAAAAGTGTCCCCAAAGAGATGTTTACAGAAGGCTATTATGTCCTGCAGGACACACAGATGCTCTTCATCACTCACCTTCAGCCACCGAGTAGCACATCAGGAAGTCTGCTCCAGCTGGGAGGGTGTAGAAGACGCCAGCGTCCACCACCACCTGGTTGGGCTGGTCCACCTCGTCCATGGGGGTTACTGGGTCGTCATGCTTGTCACCACGACATGCCTGCCCACGTGAGCATCATTAAGAATCAAAAATAGGTTACATCACCAGCCTTCCTGCCAATATGCCATTAAGAGACTATGTGCAAAAGCAGATTGTCGCTGGGCTGGACCTCTTCTCACCTGGATGATGAAGATCTTGGGCTTCCCCACCAGACTCTTGCACTGGTTCCCCTTGAAGAGGGCGGTGATTTCCCGAATGGGGATCTTGCCGTCATGAGCGAAGATGTGGTCATCCTCGCCATGGCTCAGGAACACACAGACGAAGCAGTCCGAGTCGACGTGGTTGGCTCGTGCAGCTGAGAATTAAGACTCGACCATTACAAATGTATTCGCTGAAACGGGCTGAACAGTAACCAATATGGCTGACATCCCAGCCAAATCTCATGGGCATCAGAAATCTTCACAATAAAATAAAGAACACTTGTTTCTAGGGGTGCAACAGTACATGAAATTCACAGTTCAGTCCAAACCTCAGTTTTGGGTTCAGTTAGCTGCAATTTCAATACAGCAGGGAAAACAAGTTGTTTAGAAATTAAGAAACTAATTCAAATGATCTCTCTTACTGAGTATATCGCTATGGATATGCGACCAAACAGTCTTGGAGCCTATAGTTTTTAGTTTAGCCCACTCAGAATTTCCTGGCAAAAGCACCCCAATTACTACTGGGAAACTGAATTGCAGAGGCCGTTTCTGCCACACTCCGGTCTCACAGACTAGGACGATGTTAACAAGTTGGATGTGTTTCCAGCAACATATTCAAGTTCAGTCCGACACAACTGACAGACAGTTTTGGTCTCATCGATGACTCTCTCTCTGGTGTTGGTATAATTTATTGAGAAACTACCATATTCCCAAACTGCCAATTATGACTGTCTAACCAGCATCAACCATAATCAACTCTCAGCCACAACTAACATGTTTTCCGTGTGGAACATCTACTTGTGAATTTAGTTTCTGCCCATGTCAAAAAATGTATTTGTTTCATTGTGCATACCGAACCGAAAATGACATCCCGAGTGGGATGTGTACCATTACTGCCCTATTTGTTTCATTGCGCATACCGAACCGAAAATGACATCCCGAGTGGGATGTGTACCATTACTGCCCTATTTGTTTCATTGCGCATACCGAACCGAAAATGACATCCCGAGTGGGATGTGTACCATTACTGCCCTATTTGTTTCACATGAAGAGAAATGGCAGCTGTCTGACATCTTAACATCCATCCAACCATTATCATGACAATGGGCGCAGTTGGGAACCAACCCTGGGCAGACACCTCACACAACTACAGGGCCAATTTAGACACGGATTTCAGCCTATCCGGCATGGTTTTGGAGTGCAGGAGGAATCCGGGGAGAGCATGCAAACTCCACACAGAAAGGACCCGGGATTGAACCCAGAACCTTCCTGTTGTGAGGCAGCAGTGCTAACCACTGCACCACCCCACACATTTATATAATTTTAACAGGGTAATAAATTCCACTGTACCTTCCTGAAGAATATTCATAACTTCTGCCACTCTGAGGTTATCGTAAGCCTTTGCATCAAATCCCAGTTCTGCAAACCTGAAATTGCAGACAAAGTCAAAAAGTAAAAGTTTGACTTTGCGTAGTTTTTATTAAAAGCTTATGGTCCTGCTCTGGGGGGGGAGGGTGGTTACCTTTTGACCAGGCTGGCCTTGTCAGCGTTGGTACCAGAACGCTCATGCAGACACAACTGCCAGAAAAAATACTCCTGATTGAAGATGAGGGCTAGCCCCCTCTTGTGGTGATTCATCTGGTACTCCTCAGCTGGGTCCATGCTGACACTGTGTCTGCAGAGAGGGGGGGGGCCTTTACCAGTCCCAGCACAGCCACAGCGACTCGGCCTGTCCTGAACTGCAGCTCCAGACTCGCAAAGATTCACACAAGGAAACCCAAGAGGCTGTACCCCTTACAGGTCACTGCAAATGTGTGACTAAGTAGCATATACACATACTCAGCTATATATGCATATGAAATTAGATTTAAGGAAGTCTTACCGGCCAGGAAAGGCATCAGTTTCACAGATGTTCTTGCTTTCGGCTAGAAAAAGAAATGAACGTTTTTTTCCTTCATATTCAAATGTGCTAAAACAAGGCGAAGGTGTGACACAAAACCAGCAGGGCCTGTTCCTGCAGAACAGACGCTCACCACCTAACCCAGGACAGCATAAGGAATCGCCAAGCGTGCGTTTCCACCGCACCAGGTCCTGCAGTTTCGGTGCTTCAAAACAGTACCAAAACCGTGGTACTTCTTTGTGTTGGTTTTCCACACGTTATGATTTTGCAGAGTCAGATTCCTTGGGTAAAAAGGGAGGGGCTAGTGTTTCACTTATTCAACCAATCAGTCTTCCTCATATGACATCACTGCATTAATTAAAACCAGTGTTTTCTGTTAAGAGGAAAAGTGTTCTTATGACCAGGTTGCAATTAAAGCCTGGGTCTCTTCATTTGTCCTTCATTCACTATTACTTTTATTTTTACTTTGTTTATCATTGTTTTCTGAGTTTGCAACTTTTTAAAGATGGTTTTATTATGTTTCAGAGGCAGGCTGTTTGCATAACCAATTCACAAGGCAAGCATCTGCAAGTCCCAACACCAAAGTACCAAAGAAGTACCCCAGCTGGTTTGGTTCTTTAGGTATTGGAACTCAACCAGAAGTCAATGGAAAAGGCAAAATACTAAAAACACGGACCCGGTGCAGTGGAAAAACACCCCAAGAGTCACTGAGTCACTGAAGTCACCTCGAAGGCCTGAGCAGAAGAACCCATCCCAGCTTCAGGACCAGGAACTACCTCACTGTCACTGGGGCCTTAGGTCAGTGAGAATCGGAGGAGGGCACGTCTTACCTTCTGCTTTGCTGTCTTTTTCAACAGATCCTGAAAAGAGAGATGGGATAATAATTATGACTCTTAAGTGTCTGACTTTTAAAGACTCTTCCTCAGGCTCCAGTATGCAGTCATTAAACAAATAAAAGGACAGACACGTTCATGCACACCCTGACCATATTGTTACCCACCCCGCACAGGACTAGGCCCGAACAAATCCCAACAAGCCCCAAATGATTTTGGCCAGCTCACATGTTTAACAGCCATGTGGGAATTCCCCAAAGGACATCGCTCCCAGACCAAGGCAGCATTGCCCGTCGCCACAGTAGTGCTATAAATCTTACTACTTTGTGCTAATGCATGCAGGATTTTGATGCCAAAATGGGAGAATACTAAGAACAAAGATTTTTAATAGAGAAGTACAGTATTTCCTCCTGGTAGCAAACAATGCAACAGCTTCAGCCGTGACTTTGGGAGTCTGGGCAGAATTTGCAGCTAAAATTAGAACATTCTGTTGGCAGCATCTGGCCTATATATCGAGAGCGCCTCTTGGAATAAACCAATCATATACTGCATATACAGACCATAAAGGCTTTTCTATGTATTGCAACATGACTGTACATATGATTAATCCCCAAAGTATGTAACTGATTTGTTTTTTTTTTTTTAAAAAAACTGAAAAACTAACTAGATTTAATGTGTCATGGTAGGGTCCAAATACAGACTTAAATAGGAGGATGTGAGAACAACGAACTGAGATCACCCGTGTACCAACCACGCTGCAGTGGGCTGCACTGAATGAATGTATTGAGAATGGAAAGAATAAATGATATACTGAAAATAATCTTTTTACATGGAAATTTGTTATTGTTAGGTGTGATACTACCAGGAATGCTCTTTACGCTTGAAAATTACATCGTGGACTAGTAAAAATGATCTAGGCTAGTAGAATGTTTTTACAGAAGTATCCCAGTTGGCTAGAGCCAAAAACACTTAAGTGACACCTCTGCTTACAGCCCAAGAACGTTGGCTCGGTAGCTGACTTTGCTAGAGGCGAGTTTCTGTGCATTTATTAAGCGTAAAAAGTCCGATTCAAGTAACGCCCCCGCTGGTCTCTATGCCCGGCCGCCTTGGTGTCCTAGGGGCGCCCCTGACCTCACCTTCGCATCCACCAACGATGCTGCAACGTCATTTTGATTCTTAATAATTTTATTGTGGACGAGGTCACATAAATGACCTGATGTAAATATTAATTCAAAGGAGTTTGAGTTTAACTCACAGGCACTGAGCAGGAAATGAAATCCACCTTTGACCACGATACTAATTCAATACAGTACAGTACAGTACAGTACAGTAAGACGGTATAAAAGTCCGAACTCGTATAGAACGCTACTCAACTCACTCAAAGTGCCACGTTTATTACTTTTAAACCGGTATTTTACGACTGATGGAAGATTTTATTGTCTGTAAATCCCATTCGCGGTTGTCTTGATTGCTACAAGGCTTGCTGCAGTCTCACATTAAACACTCAGTCTGGCGTCAATCGCCGAGGACTTGCATACTGTTAAATGTTTCATATGATAGTTAATAGTTAATAATGCAGAGCACAGGCATGTATACGGTTACGCTTTTTTACCCGGGTTACCTTTAAGCGACCAGCATATCAGATAAAGAGCCCATTTACCTCGGACATCGTCCTTCCCTGAGTCAGCCATGAGTGTCCGGCGCTGCTTCGGTTCGGCTCGGCTCGGTGGCGTTTCCACTTTCGATATCGGCCCAGCTAGTTTAGGCGGCTCCGCCTGAGGGCCGTACCGCGCTGGGCGGCGCTTCCGCGATACGAGCGCTGCGAGAGGCTGCAGACCTCACCTCACCGGGGACCTGGGACCTGCAGACCTCACCTGTCAGTGATCTCTTCCAGGGGAAGAAAATGACGTAAATGACACACGCGGAAGGGAAGGAAAAGCTGTATTGTTTCGGCGTTACAGGGCTGCAAACTCACGCGCATCTTGCGGGACACACACTTTCAGACGTCACGCTCACGCAAGAAATATTACGGCGAATCTGTCTTATTCCATTATAAATATATAATTATGTACATTAAGTTTGAAAACCCCACAGATTACTTACAAGATAATAAAACTGTTACATGCAGTTAAATACTGCGTGTGCAGACTGTCTCGAATTGAAAATCTCACTCCAGCCAGCTGACCAAAGTTGGGCGCCCTTTTGTTAATAATGCTTTTAATTGGTATGACATGATGTGAAGTGGAAATGATGGTAAAGTGACAATTATAGATTGATACAGTGTTTGCTAACATTCGATTTTACCATTTGGGATAGATTCTGTATTATCATAAATGGGCTTCTTTTTTCCTCTGAAGTTTGTTCAGTGCTCAGAGTGGGTTTATGTTTAAGGCTTGTGTCCGTGCGGTGTTGAAGTCAAACTCCTCCAGGTCCGTTGATCAGAAGAGATTCACACCAGAGACGCGGAGTAGTTGCAAGTCACCGGTTTATTCCTTTCGACAGATCGATCTGAGAGCCGCGTTCTGACATACATTCAGCATGCACAGAAGGAAGCTGAACAATACTTGTCGGCCCTGTCCTTTTATAGCCCCTTCGGGACATCTCCCCCTCTCTTGGTATTTTTCCATCCTCGTGACAACAACGTATTTTGACATTTGCTTCGGTTAGTACATGTCCCCCCACCCAGCATTTTGTCACATAAGCGCTTTGCACCCGTCCCTTTGTTAAGAAAGAACAGCTTCCCCTGTCTGCAACTCCAGCGGCAACGCACCATATGTTTCCGTTTTACACCTGTCTGGGTCAGAGCGCCCTTGCCCTGCCGGCACGCTGGTCAGTTCCTGTTTCAGTCAGCTGCATTTTTAGAATCAACCCCTCAGCAGCCTTTATGAATACAGTGTTAGTCTTAACAAAACACTAAGGAGGATTGATTGATTTATTTGGAGACACGAAATGAATCCCCCGGAGTAAAATATGTTCGATGATACCGGGTTTCTGTTTATTACACTTGATCCATCACTGTATAATATTAAGTTTTCTTTGCACTTAACTATGTACAACACAGCGTGAATAAGAACACAACTGCTTTAAGCAACAGCAGTATCTGAAACTCGTTAACAGTTGTTAAATTGTTCCAACGATCGTGGAACGTGGTTAGGACAGTTCCAGGTTCCCTAAAAAATCTGGAGCATAATTCGATTGGTCTGAGTTGGCGGTGACCACCTACCTTTTCAGGGTGGGGGGCAGTGTGTGGCTCAGAGGGTTAATTTGGCCTGTGTGCCTGTGATCAGAAGGTCACCGCTTTGAGCCCTGGCTTCTGCAGGATAGTCACATCTCTGTTGGGCCCTTGGGCAAGGCCCTTAACCTCCTGAAAGGCTCCAGACATGTGGGATGAGTGGGCTGACCCTATGCTCTGACCCCCAAGCTTGTGTTCGTGTATGTCCTCAAAGGAGAGCAAAAGTATGTGAAAAGAAGCATTCCAATGTCAAATGTATTTGCAGATGGCAAATAAAGCATTGTATCAATTTCATGTTTACATTAATACTGTGTGTATGCATTTATACTGGTTTGAAAGTAGTGCTTTCAAACAAAAGTGACAAGGACAGATTACAGACACCGGGACAGATTACACACAGCGGGACAGCAGTGACTTCTCAGACTTCTTGGAGAGCAATAATCCTCAATGCAGAAGTTAATCAACAACTGATTAATGGGAAGAGGAAGAATGTTTGGAATGACTAGGTCCAAGTCCCAACCCAAAGTGAAGGGCAATCCAAAATGTCAAGGGTAAGAAGCGACTGTGTAAAGTGGACAAAACCCTTGTAAGGCGACGTACAGGACTTGTCAACAAGAAGAGTAAAGTCCTTACTTGTAAATAGTGCTGCCAGTTAAATAGCTGGAAACACCCAGACACTATTACCAACAGACAGTGACTTGGTGGATCAATTTTTTTTTCAATGAAGACTTGGTAGAAATACTTGTGCATTGGTAATATTTTTTTTATTATGACAAAGAGCAGATAATATTTTAGGTCAAATCAGTTCCAAAATATAGGGAATGACAATTTGAAATGTTTTTTCCGTGCACCTGAAGGCCTGAACGTTCAAGGTGGCTGTGCGCAAATCACACATTGTATTTGCTGATGGCCTCCCTGCCAATATGCGAGACAATCCAGTTAAAGTAATGGGCCACTTTGGTGTAGACTCCAGGAAAGCCAGCCACGCCGCACTTCTCCCCCCAGCTGACGATGCCCCACACGTAGGACACACCCAAGGTGTCCGTACACACGAGCGGGCCTCCGGAGTCCCCTTGGCAGCTGTCCACACTCCCATCCAGTGAACCTAAGAGGCAAGCAGTTGTCACTTATGTCCTTGTAAACCAGCGCATGGTCGAGATCACACGGTTTGGATTCTGCATACCTGCACACTCCATCCCCTCATAGAATCTGTGTCCATAAATTCCTGAGCAGTTGCCCATTATATCAATGTTGGCCCATCTCAGAACTGGTGCCGTTTTGCTTTCTGAAAGCGGTAGAGAAGATGTAAGAGAGTCTGAGGCAGGAATCCTGAACATGTAGTGGCAGCCTCATGTGCCAACTTGCTAAACATCAGGTCTAGAGGCAGGAATCCCGAACACGGAGGCAGCATCATGTGCTGATTTACTAAGCCTAAGGTCTAGAGGCAGGACACTTGGAGGCAGCCTCACATGCCAATTTACTCAGCATAAGGTCTAGAGGCAGGAATCCCGAACACGGAGGCAGCATCATGTGCTGATTTACTAAGCCTAAGGTCTAGAGGCAGGACACTTGGAGGCAGCCTCACATGCCAATTTACTCAGCGTAAGGTCTAGAGGCAGGAATCCCGAACACGTGGAGGCAGCATAATGTGCCAGTTTACTAAGCCTAAGGTCTAGTTGATAAAGCATCTGCCTGAGAAAAGCACCAAAACCACAGCAGGAGCTGACCTGATACACGCCCCCATCCAGAGATACTGCAGGTGTGGCCGGGCATGAACTGGTACTCAGACCAGGGTACGCAAGCTGGGGCCACAGCAGCATTCTGATGGAAACACTCTGTGTTTGACTGGGGCAGCTTTTTCAGTTCGATCAGGGCAATGTCATTCCGGTAGGTGTTGGGATCGTACTCGTGGTGAATATAGATGTTCTGGACAGGCACGATGTCAGTGGTTTCCAGCTTCTTCAGTTTGCTCCAGAGAGACAGCTTCACTTGGTAGGCATCTGGTTTGGGCCTTAAACCATGCAAACAATGTTATAATACAGCATTGGCTATTCACTGATTGTATCTGAACACTGGGAACAAAAGGCAGAAGGCCTTCATCAGGCAAGACGTCGGGACTCCACCTGACACAATGGGCTGCAGTCAGTACCCAGCAGCCCCCGATGTAGGTGGCTCCACAGTCGATGCTATCAGACTCCTGGACGGCCACCTGCCAGGGGAACTGAGTCTGGAAAGGTCAGGAAAAGGGCTGTTACAACCCGCTCGTTTGAGGTCGCAGCATAAAAAAGGATCAAAACAAAATATATAATCAATAAAGATTATTTATTTATTAGTACAGGTTCACCGGTAAAAATAAGACACATAATAAAGTCTAGGGATAGATAAGCAAACAATCACAACCAGAACTTAATCTACATGTAATGAAATGCACAAGAGAAAAACAAAACTAAACCACTCCTGAGACTCCCTCCCCACAGAGTCTAACCCCGATTAACCCCCACATAGTCTTATATAGGATACCAATTAGCAATTAATTATAGGATAGGCCAATCAAGATCAGCCACACTCTTCCCAGTAGGGTCTGGAGAAACGTCAGGGTCGTCACAAGAGCATCAAATGCAGCACATCCATCCATCCATCCATCCATACTTATCCTGTAGTGGATCAGAGACAGTTTCCTGTCGCAGGAAACACAAGGTAAGCAGACAGGACATGCCCAGCGTGCGATAATAGTTCGTCACAGAGTGTATACAAACGTGTGCGCACATACAGTCGCACAGGGCTGCCAGTCTCATACGACCTCAGAAACGCGGGAAAACATGCCAACTACACACACAAAGCTGGGCGAGGGAATTAAACCCCCATACCAGGAGGGATCCTACATCCTGTACGTAGGTGTGTTTCTGTAAGGAGTATATAGTCCGGTACCCCACCAGTTTCACCCATTTAAACCAGGTCATTCCTGTGGTCAGCAGGACCGGCTCCTCCACCCTGACTGCAGAGCATGAGAGCGGTGACTAACGCCAAACCTGTCAGCTGATGCATTTTACAGAGAATCACCTTTCACTTGCGCTGATACTCTAACGCAGCATCTGAATCGTTCTTAATGGGGGGCTATGAAAGAGACATGGCTAGATGGATGGCTTTTTACTAATCCCCCGGTTACAAGTGTCCAGTTTAATGTGGTGTATTTATTTTGAACCATTACCCAGCAGCAAATCTCTCTGAAGCCATACTGTTTTTCTGAAGCACTTTCACACTTCGCGTGTAAATTGTGAATCGTCTATGTATAATAATGGGAACATATCAAAAGTAACTCCATTAAGGAAACGGGGGAGACGGACTCATACGGAGACGTCTCAGGACGGCCGCGCGCCCATCTCCATCTACCTGGCCAGCTTCCTGGCCTCCGATCACACGCTTCCTCCGTTTCTGGCTCTTGCTTGTTACCCCACACACCAGTTTCTGTATGGCATCCCGGGCGACTCTGATCTCTGAAACGCAGAAGACGAAAGCCGCCGCAGGGCCCCGTTACGCATGAGGTTTTGGGAGACAATCAACAGCAGTAAGGAAGGAAAATCGTTACCATTCTTTGCCGACTTTCCGGCTTGAGGGTTTGGGCCTGTAAAGAGAAGGTTATGTTTTAACACAGACGCCGGACACTGAAACTTTTTATTATACGAAATGGGTGTGTCCTGACCTTTTTTTTTGAAGTTATGCTGTATATGCTGTTCCTGAACTGGAAAGGATTCTGAGGACCACAGAAACATATATAAATGAATTAATAAAACTACCTACACCACACTTACAGGGATCAGAAGTTACTGAAGGTGGATTTTATTGCCTACCACTCCCAGGGGACTGCACTTCTGCACTTGGCCTCTAGGGGTGAGCCTGTCCACCCACACTATTTCCCCAGAGCTCTCAATAAACAAACAAGGTACTGCACATGTTCTGCTTAGTTATTCAGAGAGGAAAGGGGATAAAATTCCCTGGGTACCATCTGGAGCTTCATCTTCCCCTCCTAAGCAGTCAATGACCTCGTCCCTCGTAGAGGAATGGGGGAGGCACACATTGGATTTGCAGTGAAATCCCTGACGGCACTCTGCAGAATAAAAACACAGCTAAGCAGATTTTGAACAGCCCAGAAGAATATTACTACAATACTACTACAATCTGTTAGACTGATGTTAGATAATCTGTTAGACTCCCATGTAAATGCTGGAACATTCATTTTTACACTATTTCAGGGGTAGCCAATCTTATCCGCAAAGGGCCGGTGTGTATGCGTGTTTTCGCTGCAACTCCATAATTAGATTATAAATTAGAGGACTGATTGGCTGAAAGAGTTCTCACACCTGGGTTTGAACAGCTGACCTACAGGTTATCCCAAAAACAGGCTACCCCTGCTCTATTTCAACAAACAATACATTGGATATTTTCTGTATTTGACGGCAATTATTAATTGATCTTAAACAATCAACACGAGTTAATTCCAATGCTTAGAGCTCAGTAAAAGTACATTTTTACATAATTAATTTTAAAAATGTATGACAGAGCCATGTCATGTCCTGAATAGATCTACTAATTCACTGATCAAAAAAACAGCACCCCCTCTGGCCTGGAGGGCCTATAGCAAACAGTTTTTTCACTCACTTTTACAGCACATCTCATCGCTGCCATCCCCACAGTTGTCAGCTGCATCACAGGTGTGACTGAGGGGGATGCATTTCCTGTTGACGCAACGGAACTCCGCTGCAGTGCAGTCTGATGATGATGTGAGCAGTCATCAGACACAGCATACCTGCATGCTACTGAAGCCATCTATGAATGGGGTTATGGTACCTCTTTGGACGTGGTAGCAGGTAGCCGTTGCAATCGGGTCAAGTTCGTTGAGATCCTTTGGGTTACTAAACGTACACTCTGCTAAGGACCCTTCGAACCCTTTGCAGTCTACGCTGACGCAGCTGTTTGGCAACGGGTCATGGTCTGTGATCTGTCCGTACGGGATCGTCGTGGCTCGTTCTGCACCTCTGTTATGCAGAGAGAGACAGCGAAACCACTGCTGCTGTGACCACAAACACTGCAAAGATAAAGCACCTCACGAGAGAGCAGCACCCATTGCTGGGGGACAGTGTAATCTTCATAAATCAGGGCTGCACAGCTTCTACTCTGCAGTGACAATGCTTACAGCCACCTCAGCTCTGCAAGCAGAGTACATACTTATCACTGTTCTGCATGCGTCTGCATGCGACATTTGCAGCCTCTATCTTCCAGTCATTCCCACAGATGAGGAAGGTTTTGGAATCCATCTTCACTTCGATTATACTTTGGTCACCTTTCAGTTCAGCCTTGAAAAAATCTCCTGGAGAAGAAAATTATATATAAATATATATGGCAAGCATAATTTTGTGCATCATCATGTCATTAAACTGTACTGTGTCTACTGGCGTTTGCATATTTTATTAATTTTGCGGACGCATTTTAACCAGAGCTGGATAGTAAACATTTGTTATAGAACTTTGCGCACTTACAATGAAACTTCTTAGAAGGTATGTTGCGCTCTTATACACTCACAGACTTCCCCGTGTTCAGTGTAAACATTAGTCGTCACTAATGCGGTGCACTGTGGTCTACAGTATATACTTAGCGGAAGATCGCTTCCATGCGGTATTTGCCAACG
The DNA here is from genome assembly GCA_026781145.1 of Hippopotamyrus pictus. NCBI lineage: Eukaryota > Metazoa > Chordata > Actinopteri > Osteoglossiformes > Mormyridae > Hippopotamyrus > Hippopotamyrus pictus. The sequence goes on from JAODLC010000015.1 coordinate 5,905,583, forward strand.
TGCGGATATTAGAGGGATGGAACACCCTTGGATACTTGCGCTAAGCAAGTGAACGCAACTGCCAAGTGTGGTAGTGTGTGAGTGTGTGTTTGGTGGGGCAAATGGGGAAAAGCAATCATCACCATTCCCGCTGTTATATTTTATTCCCCCCGCCCCCCATTCCCGCTTTTTACCGCGGATATCCGCGATATTACCGCTTTCCGCACTCCAGTGCAGCCCTCTGACTTTTTTTCTACTCGACCTGTTGTTTCAAATAAAATCTTGGGCGGAATTTTTACCGATCTGGACCGTAGCTATCCACCTCTGATTTTAACCAAAGCAGGATCAGACAGTCCCTGGAGTAAGTGAGGGTTACAGAACCGACGGTGAAGTCACTGGACTGACACACAGACCGGAAAATCGACATCCCGCTGAGCTACCCGCCTTTTTAATCTTTACCTTTGCATGCCTTGTCGGTGAGAAAGCCATCGAACAACGCCGTGTCGCGCAGGCAGTCAACAGCCTTGAGCTGGCAGTAGGAGATGTAAGTCCTGCCCTGTGTGCTGCAGACCTGCGCGGCCCCCTCCCGGGGGCACTGGTACGGCAATTTGCACTCGCACCTCCCGTTGAGGCATCGCATCCAGGGGGGGCAGAAGACCTTCTGGCAGGAGCGCAGCGTGAACTGCTTATTGAGGCACTCCCGCGAGCTCAGGTGCTCGTCCAGCGGCACCGTGGGGGGTGTGGGGGCTGCAGGGGCTGCAGACTCCGTGCTGTTACCCAGGGTAAACACGTGGGGGCTCGTGAAATTTGGAGAATGGGGGATTGTGTCCCGTGACTCAGGGCCGTTTGCAGCACCGTGTTCATTTTTCTGGGGCTCCTATGACATTTAGGAAGCAAGAGATATGATGTTGGTTTTAACGGTTGATTTTGTATCCAAGCTCTTTGAAATGCATGTTTGATTCATTCGCAGTGGTGTTTCCTGATTGCATAAAACAGCCCATTATTTAGGCTAAATAGTGCTTATATACTACCAGTAACTCCTGTAAAAAATATAATTTGTTATTGAATTATAATCTAAGCCTCGGCAACATGGTATCTAAGCTACTCATGTTTGTTAAAAACGCAAATCTAACGGTTCATCACATAGTCAGCTAAGAAGTCCAGATGCTAACCAAAATTTGTTTTAAATCGTGAAAGTGTTGCATCTCTAAAATCCAAACGCATCATACGGGAAGTCAGTGCAAATATAAGATATTTACTACACCAGTAGATTTCCTTCACCACTGAGGTGCGGTTCTCTCGTTCAGTCATGACTAAGAGGTAGCCTGTGTCTCCTCTTCACCCACTCATTCACTAAAGCAATCTCTCATCACACGTCTTGTTTGTTCGTTCACTGTCGGCGCATTCCTTCGGTCCCAGGTTTAGTTTCCAGCCAATCATATGCTAGTGTATATGATATCAGGGCGCCCTTACATGCCTCACTGGTAAGTACATGACCCTGGCGTCCGTACCCAAATCTGTGCCCTTGCATTATTTTATTTTTTTATTTTGATCCTTTGCTTACCATCCCCGCGACCCAGTAGGATACGCGGCTTGGAAAATGGATGGATGGATGCTTACCATACTGCTGCCAAACCTTCACTTAATAGCTAAACTCTGCTATAGATTACGTAAATCGTGTAAGAAACAATCTGCGAATAACTTTTTCATCACGACTGAATAGGCAAGAATGTTACTTTAGTGATAAGCCGTTTTAGTATACATTGGAAGTGTCATTTACGTGTTTAAAAATTCAACCACGTGATATATACGACACAAATACCAAATAAGAACTCTCTGGTCATACTTTTCGTTTATTTTGCATCGTTTTAAAGTGGTAACAACATACTAACAAAATAACATACTGCATGTTTAAGATTGTGGTCATGGGTACAGACAAAAAACTAATGTACAGAGCGGCTTATTCAGGACCCCCCGCTCTGTACATTACAGGTATCCCCCCTCTCTGATCCCGAATTAATCCCTGCAAATAAATATGAATTAACTACACACAAAACTAAAAATTCAAAACGAACCCGTTATAAATAGTGAGACTTACTGCAAGCCTGCTTTCTGAAAGCCAAACAATTAGGAGGTAAGACAGAGCGATCTTCATTTCAGCCGCAGAGCCGGATAACTGCCTGATTCCCCAGATGAGCAGAGTCGTTTAATCCAAATTAATAATTGCCAGATAATCCTTTCTGGGGAAAAATGCTTCAAACAGTGCCTATAGTCAGGGGCCTATAGGAACCAGGAGCAACAGGGGACGTGCGTTCCTCGCCACCCCCCACGCCCACCCCTCAATATTTAACTTGGATTCAGTTCATCCTGCCCCCGCCAAACAGACCTTTGTATTTAAATTAAGTTGCGTACCCAATATCAAACTCCTACGCCGTTGCATACAGTGTAATGCATGAATAAAAAAGACATAGCCTGTACGATGTCTTCAGAAGATATTTCCTAGCAATAGTTAGCAATAGTTCACAATAATAAATGGTAAAAAAAAAAAAAACAAGAAAAACGACATTAATATAACGAATTATTTCTTCGTCAGGAGCAGCGCATTGCATCACACCCAGAGTATTAATCATTAACAAAATTTCAACACTGTCGCCTGACACACTTGCTGGAATAAGCCTACTAAAAACAAAGCCAGATAAAATTTAACTGAAAAACAAACTGTTTCTGGCCCAAAATTAAATCAACACAGAATGTGACTAGGATGTGAAAACATGTTAATGATGTCATTAATGTAGGGCATTAAGTTGACTTGCAAACATACTCCCAGGCTCAACTTAAGACTGAACTGGAACCTGTGCAAACAGTTATTGACATTTTTGTTATGAACATGTTATGAACTGAGACTCCGTACAACACCACTAAAAGAATGTGCATACACTAATATTGTGCAAATTCTCTGGATGAAGATACCAGGAGAACATTGATGTTTTTGGTAAAATCCTGCTGATTCTGAACAGAGAGGTACATTGGAGACTACAGATCAGACTGGAGAAGGACATCCTTAAAGCACAGAGAGAGACCACTCTGTTGGTATCTAAAGGCGGAAGCGTACAGATCAGCTTCTGCTTGGCCGCTATGTCGTTACAGACCCCCGCTTCACAAAGCAGCTGCTCACACCCGATTGATTTCGTCAGTGAAACCTCAGGCTCTTTTGGTTGAATGATGAGGCAGGTTCCTTAAGCTTAAGCAGTTTATTAAGACAGAATGAAGATGTTACAGGAAGATGTTTCACACGGCCGGTTCTGTGTCTGTCTCTGCCCCCCCTGAGGGAGGCAGGCTCTTCATCTATGGTCTTCGTACAGACTCCTGGATCCAGGGGGTCAGATGGCCTTGGTGAAAGTAAGTTGTATGAGATAGACAAAGAACATGATGAGCAATAACAAGGACAGAAATATAAAAATAAGAAATATGAAAGCTATAAATGAACTAAATGCACCTTAAGCGGGAGATAATGGATGGATGGATGAACATAATTAACTAACTACTAGGGAAATCCCTCACTCCCGAACCATTTCAGATAAACCCATCCAACAGCTAATTTGACACCTTATTCATCTTTGATCAATTCATCATATTGATCACCTTCTAGAACCTTCTGTGTATAACAGGCTTCGCTAGAAGAAGTGGACAGGTATGGCAAAAACAAGTATCCGACAGGTGCTCTGAGAATCACGTTTTATTGAATTTATTAATCATTTCATAGACAACTGCTCTTTAAATATATTAATATACTTATCACCTAAGTGAAACATTCAGAAGTGAAATATTTACATTTAAGTTTCTCAAATGATTAACTGTTGGTCTTGGATGAAAGTGTCCCAGTGACCCTAACCCTACCAGTGGTCATGAAACTAGCATGGATGTGGGGGGGGGCCAGGGTGGGGGGCGGAGCTATCACATCACGCCAAGCGACACTCCTACAGGCCGGAGGAAGCAGCCTTTGCAACAAAGTGCCTCTTCCCCAGGCAGATTGTGGAGTCAGTGCAGACTGCCGCCTCGCAGTCTGGCCCATCTTCTCAGGGAGTGGGCAGCAGAATCGCCCTCCCTGAACTGCTTCGCTTGGACCTGGGACTGGTTTTATTTATCAGAGAAGCATCCATGCTGTACAGTATTTGCTCTAAAGGTCCATGTGGCAGGAGGTCAGGGTGCGAGGCTACCCTCCGCGGAAGAGCTCGTTCAGTCTGTCCAGCTCTTTGCAGCTGTCCATGGACATGAGGTCGGCTTTGTGACGTAGTCGGTCGTCCCCGTAGACCCTGGCGGCGTACAGCAAATCCCGTCCTGCACAGAGGGGAAGACGCGACGCCACAGGTCAGGGGGAGCCCCAAACCCACATCCAGTCTCATCCTCCAGCTGCCAGCTGGGTATTTACAGGACGACTAGGTTAAACACGGTGACATCTGCTTTGTGCAGAGCCCCCTAGTGTCAGATGAGAAAAAACAGCCATGTGTAAATCTGCATTCTCTCACTGATTTGTAAACCATGCGCACGGTTTTGCAACCAGATTCTTTCATCAGCGAATATGGGATGGAGAATTTTGATGGGACTGCTGTGGTGCACATGTAGGCCAGATTTTTATGTCTAGCGCAAACAATGCACGTCCGTACTGGTCTGCCCCTCCTTCCAGCAATTAGGGTACAGGTTAGAGTAAAGGCACGTACTGGTCTGTCGCTCCTTCCAGCAGTTGTTCCTGACGTTGGCCACATACACCTCTTCCACATCCCTCTCCACCTCCTGCACTGCTGCCCCCTTGTACTCAGAGCTGAAGTCCTTGGAGACGTAATAATCTATGCGCAGGTTCTCAGTCTGCCGTCTCACTGTCTGTCCTGTGGCCCTGAAACACAGAGAAGCTCCGCTCGTCGTCTGTGCTTCCCTTGAATACAAGCATCTCTGGTGTGAACTGAATAGATAAGCATTAATGTTTCCTTAAAGACCCCAGAGCTGGCGAATTCCCCACTGGATTCCCCCGACGACGGGGTCTTACGCTCGAGGGTGCAGGCTGTACGGGGGGGTGGCCACCATCAGGTGACTCAGCACAGACACCAGGATGAGTGCCAGGATGGGCAGCAGCTGAACAAACATCGAGAAGCCGCTCTGGAACATGAAGGCAGAAAACATAAGGGTGTGATGGCCCAGTGAGGCTCGCAATGATGGCCCAGCAAGGACCACGATGGCCCATGATTATGGCACGGGGCAGCACGATTATAGCCCAGGGGGGCCCGCGATGGCCCATGGCAGCCCAGGGGGGCCCGCGATGGCCCCTGACAGCACTTACATCTCCTCGGTTTTCATGCCTCTCTTGGTATGTGTGGTTTCCACGGTGATTGTGCTGCGCTCTGCCATTGGAAAAGGTGTGGGCTGCCGCTGGAGGGAAGGTCACAACATTCACTGAGCACGTGGGGAGGCCTTTTGGGGGTAACATATCTACTGCTACTCATCCTCATTCCTCTGTCACTCAGTGCTTTACACTCCTATGTAATGTGTATTTTTGTATCTATATTTATACTGTTGACTGTGCATATACTTATTTTATGGTGTTTATAGATAGACATTTGGGGCTAAAACTGGAAGCAAACGTGTGTTAATTGTAAGACGGGGCCCTTTCACACCGCGGCCCCTTTCGGCCCGTGCCCATGCATACATGAGGGGAATCCGCCTCCAAAGAACATGTTGAAGAGGTCCTCAGGGGTGATGTCAGCCTCGAAGCCTCTGTGAAAGTGGAAGCCTCCGTTTGCCTGGGTGGCGCCGGCAGGTTCCTCGGCCCCCGTTAGGTCGTACTGCCGCCGCTTGTCCGGGCTACTCAGCACGGCATATGCATTGCCGATCTCTGCAGGGGAAGGGGCACCAGGCAGGGCTCACCCACATGGTTCAGCCCACAGGGAAGGGGTCTTGCGTGACCCCGTCTGACACAGCCCCCCCCCAACATTCCCTCCTTACTTTTGAAGGCTTCGGTTGCCCCGGGAGCATGGTTCTTGTCCGGGTGGAACTTGAGTGCCAGCTTCCTGTAGGCCCGCTTCAGCTCGTCCTCGCTGGCCTCCTTGCTCACACCCAGGACTTCGTAGTAGTCCTTACACTTCTTGATCCTGGTGGGGAACAGAACACAAAGCAACCACTTCACCACACACCAGGATCATGGTTTGGTATGGAGCGCTGGAGGAGCTAGAGACAGTGTTTGTTTTTAATGTAGTGCACACGGTGCACAAAATGGTCTGCACTATTTAACTTAATGTGCCCACTAAAAACGTGCCTGCAAAGTGAGAAGCTGCAGTGTTGGGGATGTGTGCAGGTTCTCCAAGAGTCACGCTAACTGGCTAAGCCTCACGGAACTTTAGTGTAAAACTGCAACATTGCTATGGATAATGACTCACTGATTAAGGTGCATTTTGACAGCATGTATTCGTTCAGCAAAAACACAAATAACAGAAATGTGAGCACAATTTATTCTGAGATCTCAAAATAGCAAATTGAGAGTGCAAAAAAAAAAAGTAAATCGTGACCTCGATTTAGTATTTTGTGGGCACGTTAAACTAAGTTGTGTGCATGATTTAGCACATTGTGCACAAGTAATTAAAAAAGGCAGTTGCTGGGTTGCAGGGCTCTGTAAATTACAGCCAGGCCTGTAACAGCAGTCGGAGCGCACAGGCGACTGGGGGGTGCAGACCAGGCCCACGGTCCTGCCAGGATCCATTCTGAGCAGCTTGACAGGGGTCTGACACACTTCTACAGTTTGATACAAAACCAAGCCCTTCCCCCTGGCACAAACTGTGAAACTTGGCTCGAATGTTGCATCTTAACCCCTTAGCTGGTCTAATTTGACCTCTAGGGCTTTGCAGTCATGTGACACAGTTAGTTTTAGTTTTCTCAAACACTGTGATCCTTTGGGAAAATAACAGGCTGTTTAGGAGCCAGATCACATTTAACTAGTACACTTCCGTACCCAGCTTTGCAAAAACAGGGCTTTAACATCAAAGAAACATTTCAAATGACTGTACAGAACACCATGATGCAGATCATAACTGAGCACCTCTATGAAGGAAGCATGGATATTACATCTTACAGCTTTTATATGTTTTGGAGTTTCCGTCCTCCCCCCCCAAGAAAATGCCTCCTCCTCACAGATGCACTTGCCTCTGTACCCCCTCCACCTGCTCCTGGCTGAAGCTCCGGGCCGCCTCGCCCGCCGCCGCCTCCCCACAGGCCGTGGGCCCGCTGTTCTCCAAGCCGTCGGCTCTCCGGCGACGGTGAAGGCCATCCCCAGCTGTGCTGCCATTCTTCACGAGAGACTCGAGCAGCACTGGAGAGACAAACGCCTCGAAATGGTGAAGGCAAGTCTTGCTACCAGCGAAACAGCAGGGAATGTGTGTATGATCAAATCACAAATACTAAAACCAATGTAACAGCAGGACCAGTGGCTTTCAGAAAGGGACCTGGGAAATAACAGCAACTTCTACATACTGACTTTTCAAGTTTCCAAAAACTTCACTGGGAGACACAAGATACTGTCTTTGGCAGGGGGGTCTCAGCTCTCCATGGCAGAAAGGGGGGACAGGGGGGATAGACAGGGAGCGAGGTGGGGACGGCAACAGGGAGACAAGTGGGAACGAGACAGACGGGGGGGGGGGGGGGGGAGG
>JAODLC010000015.1:5980402-5991052 GCA_026781145.1 Hippopotamyrus pictus
GACTGCGTCCCCCCAAATCACGGCAGAGCGTTGCCTGGACTGCGTCCCCCCAAATCACAGCAGAGCGTTGCCTGGACTGCGTCCCCCCAAGTCACGGCAGAGCGTTGCCCACAGTGGAAGTTCCTGCCTTAAGCTGACAGCTGGAGGTCGACTTGAATTTTCACAGTTGCGCCTATGGGGGGGCAGGGGGTGTGTGTATGCTCCTCCAGCCCAGCACCCCCGCGGCCCCAGATGTGATTTGGGCCGTGGGCTCAGTGGGTCTCTCGACATTGAGAAAAGCTCTCATCTCTGCCTTCCACTCTGGTGGCCCCCGAGCAGCAGCTCGCCTCAGTGACCTTCGCACGAAGTTCCACGAACAAAAAAATAAGTGTTTAGATATTGTGTTCATGTTTAAAGGTGGACCAGAAATATATCTGTGCTACTGTGGTTTCTGTCAAAGAGCCATTGACAGTTTTTACACGTTTAAGTTAGTGTATTTCCTGAAAATAGCACCATCGGTTTTGTGATTGAGCCCGAAGTCAGCTAATGACATCTTTGATGATTTAGCCATAATTCATAAATCATGTTACTTATCCTACCTGAGGCTCTTCCTTTTTCCAGTTAATTAGTAAATTAACGTTGTTGTGGAGTTCCCAGGCTCTCAGTGTTCATGGGCCAGAACGAGCAACATTTTAAGAACGGTTACGTCTAGTTAATGCAGTATCTGACGACCTCGTTGTCTATGGTGGACTACTGCAGTGAAACATTTCTATCCCTGAAGCTGTACCCCCTCACTGCGCACCATGGTTTTAGAGATGGCCGTTTGAATTGAAACGCTGCTTTTAAAGTGTGACAGGCGTCAATTTATTATGTTTATGGTGTTGTCCCACGGCCAGAGGCCCGTAGTGACGTCTGGGCCTCGGCGGGGTCTGATCCTCGGGCCTGCTTCCTGCTTTCTGCGGCCTACTTTCTGCTTCTCATGGCCTGCATCCTGCTCCCCACAGCCTGCTTTCTGCTCCCCACGGCCTTCTCTCTGCTCCCCACAGCCTACTCCTCGTTCCCCACAGCCTGCTCCCTGCTCCCCACGGCCTGCTCTCTGGTCTCCACTCCCCACGGCCTGCTCTCTGGTCTCCACTCCCCACGGCCTGCTCTCTGGTCTCCACTCCCCACGGCCTGCTCCCTGGGTCTCATGCCGCGTTTCTTGCTCGGCGAGTACATTGTTCTGGCGTTACTGCCAGCACGCTTTTGTATTCCAGCACCACTGGCCTCCCTGGTGGATTTTGTCACAGAAGAAAGAGAATGATCAATATCCTGGTTAAACAAGACTTTCAAAGCTGATGGCGCCTAGATGGGGGCTGGAATTTAATGAATTTTCTTTGATTCTGTGCAAGTTTTTAAACATCAAACAATAAATCAACCAGGGTGCAGTAAAATATTTACATCTATTGACTGAGGTTCAAAAATGTAGAAGGCAAAACTCTGGTGGATTGATGTTGATACATTCTGAGCACTCTAATCCACACGAGTCTTTCCTTTTATCTGCCCGCATCTCTGGGCTCCGCAGAACATTCTCAGACACGCACCCTCTCCATAAGCGCACCTCCGCCATCTTTGGGGAGCCGTGTTTTCTCCCTAATTGTGCCGTGGCCTCCCGCCTAAAATTTTAGTTTCTGAAGGCAACTGCCGTTGAGGCCGTGCTCTTTGGAAGATCTGCCATCCAGCCACTTTTCAAAGCGCCCAGAAGGTGTTTTAGTGCTCGGCTTGGCGATAATGGTTAAGAACACCGCTCAGAAATTCCGTGCGGTGGAGAGGGCCGTCCTGCACGCAGCTCGGTGTGCAGTGATGGACCTCTGTTTGCGCAGTGATGGCCCACTGTTTGCGCAGTGATGGCCCTCTGTTTGCGCAGTGATGGCCCTCTGTTTGCGCAGTGATGGCCCTCGGTTTGCGCAGTGATGGCCCACTGTCTGCGCAGTGATGGCCCACTGTCTGCGCAGTGATGGCCCACTGTCTGCGCAGTGATGGCCCTCTGTCTGCGCAGTGATGGCCCTCTGTCTGCCTGGATTTCCGTGTTCTGACTTGGTACCATGCTTTGGGGGGCAGGGCTGATGAATTAGCAGTTCCAGCTCGCCGGCACGTTTGGCTTGGCTCACCGCAGTGGCTGTGACGCCAAGCATCTGCCGCGTGATTCATGCTCCTCTCTGCCGCTGACATCTCTCGCTCTCTGTGCCTCTTTCCTCGTTGCTGTGAAGTTCTCTGTGAAGTTCCACTTCATAATACTGGCATTTCCACTAAACCCTGCCTGCTCTGATAGTATAGTAACTCTTAGTCAGACTTAGGTTAGCAGGTACCACGAGACTTAATGCCTCTTTTGTAAATGTTTATATGATAATGTTCACTGTCACTTATTTCACATTTCCCCAGCCTCCTCCTGTTTTGTATCAGAATGGAAATAAGGCAGCGGATGCTTCCAATATTTGCTGTTCTGATGCTGATTAATGTTTCTATTGCCATTGCGTGATTAAGATACAAAAGCAAAACGACTATAGAATAAAAATTACGGTGTTTTATCACGGTAACCAGTCAGTTAATTTTGTATTCAGGTTATTATGGTTTTTATTCAGCGTCTATTGTTTGCTTGTTATATTTAATTTGACAGCAACACATAGCTTAGTCTTTAATAGGGTGAATTCCAGAAATAACAGATTTGCGTATTTAAATGCGTTTACGCAGTGCAATGCGTTTATGCAGTGTGACTGGCTTTGATCTTTAACTGGCATTAAAATGACTGGTACCTTCACCTCAAAAAGGAACAATTAAATAGTGAAGAGGTGAGGATTATCCCAGACATGATTTGACATGCATAGATGCTTGAGGTAATTTGTTAACCACTCTAAACTCCTTTAGTTGCCCTGCAGATTTTATCTGGAAATGGGTTTAACTGCAGGATTAACACCTTTTCAGTGAACGCTTACCAGCGGTGTTAATAAACGCAGGTGGCTTTTAGCGTGATAGCGCCCGGCGTCTGCTGCGCAATGACAACGCGACAGGCTTTCCGGGGAGGAGGGGGGGGGGGGCTGCACTCTCCTCCCCTCCTGCCAATAGATGGCGCTGTGATCCTTACAGCTCCTGATGGTTGCTGTGGTATCGCTCCAGACAGTCTGTCATTCACTGAGGGCTCATTGCTTGTTTTATTTGTGTGAGGGATGATTTGATCTGCTCGCTATAAATTGTTTCGGTAAAACCATAGTAACTGTTGTTCTGCATATTAGCTGCTCAGTGAACAGCTTGGTTAGTCTGACCTGGTGTTCCTTTATAGTGAGAAGTGATTGGTGAAAGCCAGCATCTTCTGTGTTATTTCTCGCTTAGAATATTTAATATCAAGCATATTTTGCACATTTTCTGTCACCCGCTTCCCTGGTTTCCGGTTCACAGGAGAGGATGTCAGACGTCCTGGTCGGTTAATGGTGAACACAGGGATGGCTGGTTCTGTGGCCTTTTAATGCTGGATGTTAGACCTCTGAATCGAAGGGGTTAAGTCCCAGGCTAAGCTGTGAAACGTGGCTTTGTTGCATTGGGGGGTGGGGGTGCTTTCCTGGTGCTTACTACGTCAACGGGGCCGAAAAGTTCACCCGCAGAAAAGGGAAAAAGTCACTCCACTGCAGGGAAGTTTTCCGGGATTAAATCTCTTGAATTCAGCTGGTCATTATTTCCTGGTAAATCGCCGCCTTTCTCTGAAATCTCTCTGCGCCTTCACAGCCACTGCTCAAAATTAGAGGTTTATTTGCAGGAAAAAAAATCAATTAGTGCTAAATTTATTCATGGGCTGCAGGCTCTGCGATCAATGTGGGTGTGCTCCGCAGTCACTCACGCCCTGTCCCATTCCTCCAGGTCAAAGCGCAAGGCTCCCTGTCACTGACCGCCGCCCCTCTCTGGCTACCCAGAGTGCAACTGGACCCCCCCGAGCCCGACGTCGACGCCTGTCAGGTGGGCCTCACCGTGGGATATTGCCGCCGCCTCGCGCTGACCGTGGATGCATGTGCGGTTTGATGGGAATGCTGGGATCACTTGACGATATTATTTGTCTGAGCGCACTCACGTTCAGTCACATGACCTTACCGCATCACTGACTGGATGTCTCTGATCCAAACCATCTGCTTTTATGCGTTTCTGCTCTGTGTGTTTCTGTGTGTGTCCATTTTTACTCTCGCTCTTTGTGTGTGTCTGTGCGTCTTTCTGCTCTCACTCTGCGCGTCTGTTTCTGCTCTCACTCTGCGTGTCTGTTTCTGCTCTCACTCTGCGCGTCTGTTTCTGCTCTCACTCTGCGTGTCTGTTTCTGCTCTCACTCTGTCTGTGTATTTCTCCTCTCTTTCTTTCCCGTCTCTCCCTGTCCACGGCAGTGGTGAAGATGCCAGGCTGCCTGATCAGAGCAGCGCAGTAGTGTGCTGGGCGTCCTGTAGCCTTAGCTGCTAATCGTGTCCCGCTGCCAGCATGCAGGCTGGCCCGTTAATGATGGCTGCCAGGTCAAGGTTAATGTGTCGAGTTGGCTGCCAGCAGACCTCTGGGGGCGCCGGTGGGCTCGGCCTGTGCCATTAGGCTGCGCGTGGGCCCTAATCGCGCCTGTGGGGGCGAGATCCACACGGAGAGGCTAGGCGCTGGCATTGACCCCAATTCAGCAAATCTGTGTGCTTACAGGCAGGACACTCTGGGTGTGGTCAGGTCCATGTCTGCTGACAGCTCTGGGTGTGGTCGGGCTGGTGTGTGCGGTCAGGTCAGGAGCTCTGGGTGTGGTTGGGCCCATGTGTGCGGTCAGGAGCTCTGGGTGTGGTCGGGCCCATGTGTGCGGTCAGGTCAGGAGCTCTGGGTGTGGTCAGGAGCTCTGCGTGTGGTCAGGCCCATGTGTGCGGTCGGGCTGGTGTGTGTGGTCAGGAGCTCTGCGTGTGGTCAGGCCCATGTGTGCGGTCAGGTCAGGAGCTCTGGGTGTGGTCAGGCCCATGTGTGCGGTCAGGAGCTCTGGGTGTCGTCGGGCCTATGTGTGTGGTCAGGTAAGAGGCTCTGGGTGTGGTCGGGCTGGTGTGTGCGGTCAGGAGCTCTGGGTGTGGTCGGGCCCGTGTGTGCGGTCAGGTCAGGAGCTCTGGGTGCAGTTGGCTCATGTGCTCCTTCTGGCAGCTGCGTATTCTCAGTGTGAGACCACTCCACACGTCAGTCAGATGTATGCACGCTGCTCAATACTGTCTAAAATATCTGTACTGTGTCTGTAGCTGGATAAACAAGCTTCTTCACTCCTGGAGGTGGCTTCCTGCTCTAGCTGCCTTCAACCATCTAATTACCCCCCAGCTATCATTACTGCGGCCCCCCAGCCTGAAGGCTGTGCTGTGAGCGCTCGGTGCACGTTTGGTGAGTGACGCAGCCTGTATGCCTGTCAGCATGAGGATGGGTCTGGGGGGGTCAGGCAGTGAGGTCACAGTGCGTCTCCCGGCCGGGCCGTAACGCGGGAGTAAGCGTGGTGAGGGTGGAGCTATAAACTCGTGTTACTTTTTGTCGGTTGACACGTTCCGGCGAGTTCTGAAACAAGCCGGCATGTAAGTGTCCCCAAGCGGACATGTGTGAGTAAGCGGAAGTTGCCTGGTTCGCTTGCGGCGGCTTCGCTGATGGATGTCTGTCCCGCAGAGCCTGGTCTCCAGCTTCGCGGAGCTCTTCCAGACGGCCTGCACTCGCATGGCGCTGCTGCAGGCCGAGGGTTCCTCCCTGCGAGCGCATGCTGCTGCGCTGAAGGCGGAGTTACAGGACGCCTGCCTGCGTAACGGCCAGGGTGTCCAGGTAAGAGCAGCTCGCAGGACTGTCCCCTGTCTGTCCTCTGCCTGTAGCTTGTCCCCTGTTTATTGCCTACCTGTCCCTGCCTGTCCCCTGCCTGTAGCAGACTAGTCCCCTCCCTGTCCTCTGCCTGTCCCCTGTCTGTCCCCTGCCTGTAGCAGACTAGTCCCCTCCCTGTCCTCTGCCTGTCCCCTGTCTACCCCCTGCCTGTCCTCTACTGCAACTCCACTGTAATGCTAGTGTTTGCTGTTAACTTCTGGGACCTATTGAGACGCTCCACAATCCTCCATTGCTCTAATTAAATGGTCCTTTGGAGTAAATTGACGTGACTCTGTCTACATGGCTCTGGTACCAAGCCCTCTGATTGGGAGACGAGCTGGTACTGAGCCCTCTGATTGGGAGGCGGGGCGGTACCAAGCCCTCTGATTGTGATGTGGAGCAGCCCTGAGCCCTCTGATTGGGAGACGGGGCGGTACCAAGCCCTCTGATTGGATAGCCAGGCCTCAAACTCATGTCTCTTAAAGCACAAATGGCCAGGAGAGAGTCGGCTGGTGTCCCCATTCTGCTCATGAGAGCCTGTTTAGGGGGAGTCAGCAGGACCACTGGCCCAAGAAAGTTTTTATCCATGTTCCTAAGGGCCGTTGGGTGGTCCTGGCTAGAGCCCGTTATTCCTCTGAATAGCTGATTAAATATTAAGTGACAGCAGTGTCTATTTGACCCATGTGCTTTCTGGCAAGACGGGGGGGCGTAAATGAAACCTCAGCAATCAATTTGGGTCGTGGCCCACCCTCCCCAGGCCCGCCCCCTGGCCCGCCCCGCTGAGCGTTAATTGGGTTTCCTTCTATGTGGGACGCCGCTGGAGGGCCACGGAGGCGTCTTATTGGTCGGTGGTTTGGCACAGTCGCCACCGTGTTGGCGGCGGGGCGGTAAGTGAGCTTGATGGATGTCCCAGCCCCCTCAGAGCCCCCAGTCGCCTCATCCTCGATCCCACTTGATTAGATTTCATGCCATAAATGAGCTCTGGCGTTATCAGAGGTTATAACTTTTAAGATGAGTCAAGCAAAACTAGAGAACGATGAAGGGAAAAAAGCGTGTAATAGAACAAAGAAGAAGCAGGCTGGAGCTCAGAGGGTCCTGTCCGGGGCGGGCATCACGGCCCTCAGTCTGTCGGGGCGCTGAGAAGAAGCAGGCTGGAGCTCAGAGGGTCCTGTCCGGGGCGGGCATCACGGCCCTCAGTCTGTCGGGGCCCTGAGAAGATACGGCTGAGGCCACAGAGGTGCAGTTCTCTCCCCTTTTTCTGGCTGCAGTTGCTGTCTGGGTGTTGGTGACAGTGTTTACCTGATTCTCAAACCGCTTTCAGCAGCACTGTCCTGTTGACCTTCGCAGTGGTGCGATGACCTTAGTTTCCCATCCCGGTAGTATGGGGGCCCCCTGAACAGGGTGGTGACCGCGTGCATTATGACAGACAGCCTACCACTCTGTGCATTAGGGGGCGCTCTGGACCATAACGTACAGTTTAACCCAAAAGGGAGGTTTTGCAGAATGAGCCCATTCCCGTGGCGGACACTGCACTGCATCGTGGGATATTGTGGGTCCTCTTGAAATGCCTGGCCCATCATCTACGATATCTTTGCATCTGTGTGACAGCGAGGTTCCCTGTACCTCTGTGCTGCCAAACAGTGTTATAAAACACAGTATGTTTGGCATCCAAATAAGAGAAAACCGTTCGACGCGGCAGAGTAGTTGTCACTTAGACTGTTTTGAAAGCTTCCATCACTTGCTTGTTACTGCTTCCGTCGTTTATTTTTCCTTTTGTTTGCGCATGACTTTTGTGTTAGAGATGGATTTTCGAGGATCTTCTCTACGTTCCACTCATGGCATTGCTGCTCCTGAGTGTGATGTTCTCTTCTTCATCTTATGGAGTTGCTCCAAATTTCACACATTAGCGAGTCTGAAACTCCCTTATATGTCAATTTCTTGTGGACATTGTTGTTCTAACTGACAATTAATGACTCACGTAGCCCTAATCCTAACCTGCCCCTGATTGGGTTTAGACGCCACCCTGATTGGGTTTAGACGCCACCCTGATTGGGTTTAGACGCCACCCTGATTGGGTTTAGACTGGCTTACGCTGGGTTCTTTTGGTATTTACTTTGGTATTTGTACTTTGTTCCCGATTAGACCTAAGTGGAGTGGGTAGATGTGTGGTGTTTGCAGGCTGTGATGCCTAGCAGGCATCGCATGTCGGTGCCACCGTTTGACCTGAAATGCCTCAGAGCGTCTGCTGATTACAGGTCCCAGCCATTGTCAGATGGGGAAGAGGAACTTAATCTCTGTGGCGAGCCGGCGGCTTTCTGCGAGGGGTGGGTGTCGGGAGACGCCCAGCCCTGGTGTAAGCTCTCAGTCACAGAAAGGTTTCCCCGGGCCTGCAGGCTGGGGGGGTCTACATGGCCCGCCACATATCGCCAACAGAACTGATTTATGTATGTTTCCTTTGCAATATTCTGGCACTGGGGCAGGGGAGTGTGAAGCCTTCTACGCTTTCTGAGACAACATTATTTTAATGACAGAAAGCTCTTTTCCCAGTGGTTAGTCAGTAAGATGTCCGAACCCCCTCCCATGGTACCCTGTGGCTTTGGGAGATTGAGGGGACTTGCTCATCCCGGAGTGAGATACTTTTGGTGAGGCGCAAAGGAATTGTACTGCGTCGCGAGGACGAGCTACAGGCCGTGCTACGTCTACGTCATGCTACATTGTGAGGCTGTCCAGGGGTGTGGCCCATGCTGTGGGTGTGGCCCATGCTGTGGGTGTGGCCCATGTTGTGGGTGTGGCCCATGCTGTGGGTGTGGTCTGTACAAGGGTGTGGCACATGCTATGGATGTGGTCTGTCCAGGGGTGTGGCTCATGCTGTGGGTGTGGCCTGTCCAGGGGTGTGGCCCATGATGTGGGTGTGGCCTGTCCAGGGGCGTGGCCCATGCTGTGGGTGTGGCCTGTCCAGGAGTGGCGCCCGTCCTGCTGGTGTAGCTCTTCCAGGGGTTGTGACCCCTCCTGTTGGTCTAGCTCATCCAGGGGTGTGGTCTGTCCAGGGGTGGGGCTCGTCCTGCCGGTGTTTCCTATCCAGGGATGTGGCCCATCCTGTGGGCGTCACCTGTCCCTGCTGTGTGATCAGTGGCACGAGTCATGAACACAAAAGCGGTACCACAGATTTGCAGGTATCCGTACACCTTGTGCTTCAGGCTTCTCCCTGATTTGCTCCCAGGTGTCAGGAAAGTCCCGGAGAGTCCTTCCGTGCTGGTGTCCTGGCATTTCCCGTTCATGCTGTGCAAGCTACCTGTGAACCCCAGCAATGCCCTGATGATGGTGGTGCCTGAGAGCTTCTAGAAGTTTCTGTGCTGTAGGTGAACAGAAACAGACAGGCTTCGTGCACTTCGTTAAGGCTCTGCGGAGACAGGCAGCGTGCTGTCACTCACCTTCTCATGTCTGCCGTCGGCTGGAATAGCAGTGCTGCTGTAATGGGTTGGTAGCTGGGAGCCCGGAGGGGACGGCGTGTCGGATCAGAGCCGGGAGAGAGAGAGAGAGAGAGATCCCCTTAGGAAAGTTTAGCTGAATGTTTTAAAATAAAAAACCTTTAGCTATTAAACAAGAGGAAGGCGAGGGAGGGAGAGCAGGGGGATGAGCCCCGGGTTCTGATCCATACTGAAGCGACTTACATCCCCGTGGGGGCCGGAGCCACAGTGTCACCAGCATGCACACCCCCGTCCCGGGTCGTTAAGGTGGCCAGCCGGCCCGTGGCCCGCTCCGCTCCTGCCCCCTGACCGCCTATTATGAAGCTCTTTGCTGCCATGTCAAGTGAAGGCGAGTTAATTGGGTGAAGCTGTAGAGCATGTTAGGCTGCGGAGGAAGCCGGGCCTCCTGACAGCCGTGTCAGCGGGGTCCGCTCGAGTGTGGCGGAGAGACAGAGCCCTGTCACCGGGCCCCCCCCCACGCCCACACCCGCTCGCCTTCCCTCATTCTCTCTATGTCCTAATGGCGCCGCATGTCTGTGTAGAGGATCTCGTCTCGAAAGCAGCTCAGATCTTTTCGTTTAACATGGAAACGTCCCCCTGCGTGTGTAGAGGGTCCCGTCTCAGCGTGCCTGAAAAGCTGCAGATCCTTCCTCTGCCGTTCTCTGAACGCTGACCTTGGATCCACCAGACCACACTTGCACGCTTGGGTCGTGCTGACAGAGACCGCTCGTGGGGTAGTTTAGATAGTATGGGGTCCCCCTGGGTGGGTGATACTAATAACAGGTGGATGTTAAGCTGATGATGTTTATAAAGGGGACTGAACCATTGCTGTTGTAGGTGTTCAGTGTGCTGTTTGTCTGGCCACCCGCTGAAGGTCTCTCTGTCTCTTTGTGGTAGGCACCTGTGTCCCCCCCGCCTGGGATCTCCAGTCACCAGGCTGATGACGCTGATGCAGAGTCTCGTGGCCCGAGGCCCGTGGCCCATCTCTGAAGACGGCTCTTTACCGGGTGCCTCGCCTGCGATGTCCAGTTAGCGCTTCTCACAGCTACAAACTCTGGACGTGCCGCCTCCCCCACTGTTCCCTAATCCTCCCGCGTGGATCCTCCAGACAGGCTTATTCTACATCCTCCCTGCCTTCTTGAGAGTGACACGTTTTAGGTGATTTTCCCTGGCCGTAGGAGGGCGGGGGGAATCAATAAGCCATTTGAGTGTGTATCTATCAAAGCTGTTTCATACTTGTCTGTTTTGCGGCAGAAATGTGGCACTTTAATGGGATGGGAGCTGGCGGCTGGGAGCTCGTGCCGCTGATTCCTGTCATGCCGTGGCAGGCCAGCTATGGCTCAGCGAGCACCCC
>JAODLC010000015.1:6070290-6081415 GCA_026781145.1 Hippopotamyrus pictus
TGCATGAGAAACCCCTGTGTGTCACATACACGTACTTGCATGAGAAACCCCTGTGTGTCACATACACGTACTTGCATGAGAAACCCCTGTGTGTCACATACACGTACTTGCATGAGAAACCCCTGTGTGTCACATACACGTACTTGCATGAGAAACCCCTGTGTGTCACATACACGTACTTGCATGAGAAACCCCTGTGTGTCACATACACGTACTTGCATAGGAAACTCCAATGTGTCACATACTGGTACCTGCACGGGAAACCCCCGAATGTCACATACTGGTACCTGCACGGGAAACCCCCGAAAGTCACATACTGGTACCTGCACGGGAAACCCCCGAATGTCACATACTGGTACCTGCACCCGTTAGGGTGCGGCTGAACCCCCGAAAGTCACATACACATGTACACATGGATTCCCACACTTCTGCACTGTGGCAGTCTTACAAAACACAAAAATATCATAACGATAAATCCTTTAGCTGCCATTTGCAGATGTACAGGTACATTGAATGTTTTTTTTTTGCCTACCCCATCTTGCTCTACATAGCTTGGGGGTCACAGCACAGGCTCAGCCAACATGCAGGGCCCCTGGAGCTGGGAGATAAGGGCCCTGCTCAAGGGCTCACAGGTGTGTGACTGTTCTGCTGAGGCCGGGGCTCGAACTGCTGATTTTCTGTTCACAGACACAGAGACTTAGCCTGCTGGCCACTCACCACCCCAGACACACTGTGTCTTCATATATACAGGTGAGCCGTAAGGGGGGGGGGGGGAGTCAGGATTTTTCCAGGGGGTCTTGAGTGAAATAACGGGATCGGTCTGTCCCAGAATGGGCCAGCTACATGGCACCCAAAAGCTCCAGGCTCCCGCGACACCCCAGCTATGCGCCGTCCCCAGGCTCCCGCGACACCCCAGCTACATGCTGCCAATGTACGGCCCAGCTACGCGCCACCCGCGAGCCCCCAGAATGGCTTAGTGATGCACTGTCTGTGAGCGCCATCCTGCTCTCGCCCAATTAAGCCATTAGCGCTACAAGCTGTCACTATCTCAGCAAACATGCTCCGGGCCCCCGCCAGCCAGTTACCCCCCCCACGCCCCAGCATCCCATAATTCCCCCACATCCTAACAATAACAGGCCAGAGCCTTGCTAACGACTGGAGCGCACACGTATCCGCGAGAGGCGTTAAGTGCTGCCAGCTGGAGGGCCCTGCCGCATGGCTTTGGTAAGCCGGGCCCCCTCTGTCCCCCCCCCACCAAGCTTCATTTTTCTTGATCCCCTTTCGCAGGCCTGTCCCTTTGCCGCCCCTCAGCCATCTTTATTTTGACAGGACTGCAGTTCCAGAAAGTCTGATGTGCCGAGCCAAGGGAAAACACAAGAAGCCTTCCCTCTCACGCACGGGCGTCACACACGCATGCATGCACGAAGAGGCGCCCACACCGAAACACGTCAGTGTGGGCTAAGATGGCCGCTCCCAGGCAGCTGGGCACGGGGCAGCCCTTTGCTATGTTACCACGAGTGTGAGCATCACATGCTGAAGGCGTAGCGACAGACGGGCACGGAGCTGCCAATGGGGCCATCATCCCATCCATGCCCAGCCATCCAGGGGCAATAACAACAAAAGCAGAAAAAAGCAACAACAATAATAATAATAAGAATGACTGTTCCTTATCGACATAACGCCACCCAGCCCTCTGCCCCGATAACAGCTAAACAGGAACGGTAACAAGACGACGCTTTCACCCAGCTAAACTGTTACTGATGCAGACACAGCGGGTACTCAGACTGTGAGGGATTATGGGGGCCATTTGTAAATGTTTCCACAGTAAATGACCAGGCAGGCTCTCCTACCTCTGCTGCCATTAGCACACAAGACAACAAGAGAAGATCAGGCATTTTAAAATTTTAGTCTTATCCGCGAATTCCTTGTATGCATTTGCATACTGATAGAGATCATTAGGATATTCCCTAAACATGGGCAACTGTTGTTTTTGGTTATTTTTATGCATGATTCAGTGGCATCACAGGTGTAATTGGGCTCGAAGGACTTTAGTCATTATTAATTATACAAAATTCACAAACATGCAAATCAAAACGATTCCATTTCTAACAAATACAGTGTGATTATATAAGTATTTTTTAATCTTATAAATATTGATTCTCTGGACCTGATCTGTGCCATTTTATAGGTCATGAATTAAAGCCTTTTTTGAAAGTTGACGTTACAAGTTTGACCTGTATCTGTCTTAACGTCAGACTGCAGCTGGGACGTGCACCACGGTGTCTGTCCCCCCCCTCCCCCAGGCAGAGATCTCTCTGACCCCGCATGACCCCAACAGAGGAGGGCACCCCTCAGCAGTACGTCTTGTCACATTAACACGTGTGCATGACTGCGGCATTCTGACGCCACGTGTGATACAGGGCCCACAGAGGGCAGAGAAATCCCCCCCCCCCCCCCCCCCCCCCCCCCCCCCCCCCCCCCCCCCCCCCCCCCCCCCCCCCCCCCCCCCCCCCCCCCNNNNCCCCACCCCCCCCCCCCGTCACAGCCACCCCGGCCCCCCCATCCCCGGGTGCCAAAGTCCACAAAGCCAGATGCTCATGCTTCACAGACTCTTCTAGAATGTTCCCCGAGATCCCTGGCCTTCCAAGAACTTGCCCGATTACATGGTCAAAATATGACGGCTGCTCCCCCCCCCTTTAATATCCTTCTGCGTCGGCTGGCACTGGCGGGCGGATCCCGGTGAGCTGAGCTGCCTCTGAGTGGCTGGTCCCGCCACTCCATTTAACTGACCTCTTTGGGTTTTACTCGATTGATTCCCATTCGTTCTCAACACACCATCATTGTAGTGTTTGATTTCACAGGCTGTTATCAGCAGCAGCGAGAGAGGCTGGCACTCAGCCCGGGGAGTGCGTGGTGTTTAGGGGTACCCCTTCACTGCTGATGGCAGCAAATCGCAAATCAGACCTCAATGAGCCGCTCACCTCAGGTCACTTAATTAAATCCCGTCCTGAGGCGTGTTTTCGTTGCAGCTTTTCACTCGGACCCTCAAGTTATTTGTTTCGGTCAAACACATGTGACATAATGTTTAAAAAAGCAATAAATTCACAATAAAAATATGATTTACCCTTCTTGTATAGCTTTTGGTGTAAGAAAATGTGTGTTAGGTATTTGTGATATTGTTTTCCATACACAGTCACACGCATTCTCTCACTCACACACACACACACACACACACTGAGGTCACTGTCGATCCAGTCACACCTTCCCCCCGCAATACACAAATCAACACATCTTATGAAAAGGTTCCTCCCAGCCAAGACAAATATGCTTATGCTTTTCCCAGTGAACACCCCCCCCACTCCCACGAAGACCCCCGTGAACCCCTACATTGGGGGGACTGGGGGGGGGGGGGGGGCAGCCCTGAAGGCATGCCTGTTCCCGTGCGAAAACTGCAGGAACTTCCAGAGAGCCGCCCCTCTCCTGAAATGCCTCGACATGATCGATGCAGAGCTTCTCCAACACCACTGGGAACCAGGCTGGGGCAGATGTGGGCCTGTGTCTGTACTGGAGGGGGCAGTGCTGCTGGGGCTCGGTGGGATGAAGCTTGACAATGGAGAAAGTACTAACGACCCCCCACCCCCAGCCCTGGGATCAGGAGACTTTCTGGAAGAGCTGCCGACACCCCCCCCATCATGGCACACTGCTCTCAATCCCATTGGCTGATGTAAAGAAGCCTCATAAACGACAAGGCATAAAATGACAGGCAGGGCGTGCTGGTAAGGCGAGCAGTGAGCAACTGAGATTTTTAGAGCAGCTTAGCCACAAGGAAGCTGTGCCTCAGATCCATATTTTATATAAGGGGGGGTTGTTGTTAGTCTAGGTTAGGGTTAGACATCCTGTGTACTCGCTCGACACCCCTCTGTGACCCCAGAAAAACACACAGCGATGTGTGGGCCACAATACGTGGCCTGTGTGATGGTGGCTCAGTCCAGAGTACCCAGAGGACCCGGCCCAGGAGGAGAGCTGGCAGGGGCTCCGGGCTCCCGGTGGACTCAACCAAAGAGGCGAGCCAGTAGGGGCCCGGGCTCCCGGTGGACTCAATCAAAGAGGAGAGTTGGCAGGGGCCCGGGCTCCCGGTGGACTCAACCAAAGAGGAGAGCCGGCAGGGGCCCGAGCTCCCGGTGGACCCAACCAAGGAGGAGAGCCGGCAGGGGCCCGGGCTCCCAGTGGACCCAACCAAGGAGGAGAGCTGGCAGGGGCCCAGGCTCCCAGTGGACCCAACCAAGGAGGAGAGTTGACAGGGGTCCAGGCTCTATGAGCCAATCCAGCATATCGTCATGGCAGCTTTGCTGATCATCAGCTTCTGTTTCTATCAAAGACAGGAATGTGACCCATCACGCAGCGTGGGCGATTTCGATTAGGCTCTGTAACCCACAAAGGATCCTCTGACGGCATCTCACAGGCCAATGATGCAGCTGTACTGAGAACCTCACACAGGACTAGAGCTTTTGTGACTGAAAGAGTGATTAACTGCAAACAGACTGAAGGACAGTGCATGAGAGAGACGACGTGTGTCAACCCGGACGAAAACTGTGCCATGTCCAGCTATCGTAGCAGAAGCCGCGACAGACAGACTATGCAAGTACAGAGAGAAGAGTCTGCTGAATAGGGGACAAAGCTCGGGCCTAATGCAGGTGGTTAAAACATGGTAATCTCGGTGAAAATCATGGCCATACAGACCTTCTTCTGCTAGTGGACATTCGTGGCTCGTCTTTTAGGCTTAAAATGCGTTACCACCTGAATCATTTATTAATGTCGAGTCGTCCCGTATCGGCACAGCTAACCCCAGCCCTGAGAACACAGGCAGATCCTGTCTGCACCTCATATCCTGAATCGGAGGAAGGAAAGTGCTGCCGGCAGAGTGGGTGAAAGACGGGCTGCACAGCCGCGGCGGCGAGTCCGACACCCCCCGGTTCATACGGCTGCTCTTTAGCTATAGACTGCCGCTCCCTCTGGCAGGCGCCGCATAGCTCGCTGCCACGACACAGCACTCTTTTCGCACAGCGTAAGCCTGGCCCTGGGGGGACCCAGCAGCTCGGGGGGTGCCAGGAGCGTTTTTTTATAACGAAGCGGCAGCTATATTTCTGTCTGATTAAATAATCAGCCCCCGTGGGCCCTCCTCCCCCCTCAACCAGACACTTGTGTCTTCTCCGGGGGGGAAGGCGGGCCTCGGTCGGCACGCTTGCTGCCTCACTGTGGATATAGTGTGAAACGTGACGGTGACCCGTATTATCTTTAACTTTTTCCATTTACCAAACCAGCACCACGATGCACCAAACCACCAAACCAGCACCACCTCACACCGGAGCAGCCGCTCTACTCCCGGCCTTCCCCACATTCCAGGCCTCCTGCAGTAGCAAGAATAAATCAAGCTGTTTCTCTTTGCGAGGTGGACCCCCACCCCCCCGGACACGCGGTCCTCATTGTGAGCAGCTTCTCCTTTCTGCCGGCGTGAGAAGGACGCCGCCATTTGCTCGCTGGAGCTTCTGTTGTTGCTGTTGTTTTGTCCTCTGGGTTTCGGCCGGGGGGGCTGGGGAATAGCTGTCTGAGCTGTTCCGAGGTCAGTCTGCCGCACATGACAGCTGCTGCCTTGCTACAAGCGAGGAATCAATACCCGCGAAAGGCAGCGGTGCCCTTGGTGCGAGGCGGCGGCGGGGGCTCGGCGATGCCTGACATGTTTCCAGGCCGTCTGTTCTCTCAGGCTTGCGGGCAGCATCCTACCTGCTCCGCACCAGGGCGGTGGGGGGGGGGGTTCTCCGCCCAATATTCCCTAACAGCCCCCCCCGACATTTGTGCCGAGGCTTGTGGAGCCCGTACGTGTGAGCACCTGGCTGCTCCGTGCTCCGTCCAGCCCCGTCCTGATGGAGATCGCGGGGTAACAGGAAGCCACATACTGGGACCACCGCTCCTTGGATGATCTCGGCTCCAGGACTGGATCAGAAGCTAATTATGGGAGAACAGAAACAGAGCGAGACAGCTCGGGCCACATGAGACTGGGGGGGGGGGGCAGGCCGCGGGCCGTCTTTATACACACGGATTCCCACCCTGTAAGGGCCGGCAAGCCCCACACAGGCGGGGGCAGGTGGGGGAGTCAGTGCCGCTGAAACGCGCTCATTAACTCGGCAGCCGCCGGGGCCTGTTAACTTCAGCAGACGCGACGCCTCGCTCTCGCTCTCCGGGACTGTGTGACGGCGCCTCCCCCACCAGGCGCCCGCATCCCAGCCACCCCCACGCCAGGAGAGCATCCCTCTGTAAACACACGCAAAGCCTCGAATGGTGACTTTAACTGGCTCCGGTCTAGCGGAGTAAGGAGGACACGTCAGATGAAAGAGCCACTTTAAGGAATTAGATATTGAACCCTTCATAAAAGGAGGCCCTCTGGCCCCTGGGGTGTATAGCGTGAGCAAGACCGACAGCATGAGCAGAGCAAAGCACCACCAGAGCTCCCGGTGTCAGACGGACGTGAAGGCCTGAGCTTCAGAGGATCTGTACCAGGGAGTGCTCATGGACACATCCAGCTGACCAAAGAAGAAGATGACCTGAAATCAGCAGGTCCCACCAACACGTCTTGAGATAAGCCAAAGAAAAGCTTCCCACTCTTTTCCGGAGACAGCCTCAAAGCTCTCAGGCAAGACTGAGCAAGAACTTCACAGATGTTCCTCCACCACATCTTCACGGGCATGGACGCTGCATCACAGCCTGATCCCATAGATGCAACCTGATAGAGACCAGGTGTTCATCAAACACACCTTTAGGTGGTAAGGGCTCCTCACAAGAAGATAGAACAGCTATGTACGGACACATAAAGGTGCTTCCAACTGCATTTAGCAGGAAAAGCGTGGATGAGGACGTGTCTCCAGAATTAGACACACTGGCAGGGTAGCTGGCAGAAGGGAAATTGGCAAATTCATGTTTTTGCTGGCTTGTGACAGAGGTACTACTAAAAAGGAGGTGGCAACCACAGTATGAGAACCGCACCATGCTCAAGCAGCAAGAAGAGCCCAAAGATCTCCACCTAGAACCACACCATGCTCAAGCAACAAGAAGAACCCAAAGATCTCCACCTAGAACCGCACCATGCTCAAGCAACAAGAAGAGCCCAAAGATCTCCACCTAGAACCGCACCATGCTCAAGCAGCAAGAGCCCAAAGATCTCCACCTAGAACCGCACCATGCTCAAGCAGCAAGAAGAGCCCAAAGATCTCCACCTAGAACCGCACCATGCTCAAGCAGCAAGAAGAGCCCATAGATCTCCACCTAGAACTCCACCATCCTCAACAGCAGGAGCATCCCTACGATCTCCATCTAAAACCACACCAACCTCAAGATCTCCACTTAGAACTGCACTATCCTCAAGTAGCACAAACAGCCCAAAAATCTCCATCTAGAACCGTACCCTCCTCAAGTAGCACGAATAGCCCAACAATCCATACCTAGAACCGCACCATCCTCAACAGCAAGAAGAGCCCAAAGATCTCCACTGAGAACCGCACTGTCCTCAAGCAGCAGCAATATCCACCTGAACATCAAACTTCAGGGAGATTATGGATTCTGGAATACAGGAGTTAGAGTTAGAGAGCCGCTACACCACGTCTCTGGCTGAATGGCAGCCTCTCCCTCCCCGCTTTGCTTTTAAAGGATCCAGCTTTCATGTGAATTAAAAGAGGAAGCCATTGATTTCCTCACTGCTAACCTTTGCAACTTAATCCTCAAATACGTAGAGAACGTAGTGTCCTGTCGATATGTTTTCAACTAAGTGACCAGACTGTACTGTCCCCTACGGGGACGGGGGGTGGGTGACAGATTAACAGGCACAGATACATCAATCACAATGCTTCTTGTGGAAAAGCCGCATTCAGAATCACAGACCAACAAGGCTTTACAGCATCAGAAATCAGAGACTCAACAAACTTGAGTGTAAATGATTAAACACGTGTGGAATTCTGTACATTACTTTTATTAAAATATAATTTCTTTTCCGTACAGATTACTGTGTCTTATACCTGCTAAAAAAAATGGTAACCGTTGTGGTTTCTCAGCCCACACAACCTCACATACATATCCCATCATGCACCCTGTCAGCCAGACGGCCGTCCCGGGGGTCCTCGGGGACCTGACTCTGGACCTGCCTCCCCTGCGGCCACAGCCATGGCAGGAGGAGCAGTGCCTCCACCACTCATCTGTTTCCAGTGTCTTGCAGACATTCACGTATCATTGCTTGCTCTAGCATTTCATGGCTGGTTTAGCGGGCGGTTTGCTTTCATATAAACTGTGCCTCTAACGATGAGGTACATCTCCTAAAGCACAAAAACTGATCACTTCCGCTCGGAGGAGCTGCCGATGCTTACCAGAAGGTGTCTGTCAAAGGGCCACAGCTCCACGCGCAGAAGCAACAGATGTGAGATACAGGCAGCTTGTATGGGGCTCTCCATGTCATTCTATCTGTCTGTATGTCTTTCTCTATCTGTTTGCAACTCTCTGTTTCTACATTTGTATTTGCCTCGGTATCCGTCTGTCACTGTCCATGTCCTCCAGTTGTCATCTTCTCCCCAAAGCCAGCCTGCACCCAGCATGCTCAGTATATCATAGAGTCTCCTTGCTGTCAGGAGCTTCCTGTATTTTGCCACCTGACACACACGCGCCCGGGCAGACACGGGACATTGGCCCCTATTCCCAGGCTCATTTGCTCCTGATGATTTAAACGATGTCATCACACCTAATCCCAGGCCCCGCCCCCCGCCACACGCAGCCAGATGTTCTGCACCCTTCACGGCCTCTCCTGCTGCTTGACGGTGGGTGACGGGTCGTCCTCTGAAGGACGCCGTCCGGATGACGAGGTCTCGGGGGGTCCCAAGGCCATCTCATATGCTGACAGATGCCCAGGCCACTGGCTGCCCCCCCCCATGCTAATCCCTCCCTACACCTCCCTCCTTTCTTGCGTCCAGGTTGCGGTTGACACCTGTAGGCCCACTGTCCGGCTCTGCTGGGTCTGAATACAAGCAGAAATAAATGTAAAAGCTACAAGCAGAACAACCCAAACAAGCGGAACGAGCTGAATGATCCAAACCAGCTGAATGGTCCAAACAAACTCAACAACTCAAACAAGCTAAGCTTAACGATCCAAACAAGCTGAACAATCCACACAAGATCGGGGCCTGCTCCCTGTATATCAGACGCAGTAAACTCCACAAGCATATATGTATGCAGTAAATAGTCTGACATCACACTATACATCTGCACAGTATGGTTAAATGAGGGGGCTCCAACTTCAGCAATGTTGCTGACGGACGCAGGTGCTTCCCTGAGAGCCAGACACACAGGCAGTCCGGGGGAACTGCAGCGAATTTCTCTGCTGCCACATTTACAAAGACAAAAGTATGGATTTTTTAAGAGGCCTTCATTTGAAAGGCTGAAAAACACTGATTGGTAAGAAAACACACACATTTGGAATTTTAAAAATTCTTAAAAAAATCTTTGCAGTTAAAAAGGTTATACCATTACACTGCTAATATACTACTTCATGTAAAACTGCTTCTCTAAAAAATTATTTGTATTAGTGCAGATTAAACAGCTATTCAAATTGCTACTTGGATAATCGGCATTTCTAAACTGCCTGGGGTGTGTGGTTAAGTGTGTCTGTGCCCTGAGACGGACCGGCATCCCGTACAGGGTATACCCCAGTCCCGCGCCCTGAGACGGACCGGCATCCCGTACAGGGTGTACCCCAGTCCCGCGCCCTGAGACGGACCGGCATCCCGTGCAGGGTGTACCCCAGTCCCGCGCCCTGAGACGGACCGGCATCCCGTACAGGGTTTACCCCAGTCTCGGGCCCTGAGACGGACCGGCATCCCGTACAGGGTTTACCCCAGTCCCGCTCCCTGTGAGGGACCGGCATCCTATCTAGGGTGTACCCCAGTCCCGCGCCCTGTGATGGACTGGCGTCCCATCCAAGGTGTACCCTCACCATGCAGATGTATGAATTATGGGATTTAAATGATCACACAGTGAGTTATTAACAGGAGATATTATTGCTACACAAACCTTTCAGTCAATCAGGATTCCCAAAGTGGTGTACCTTACACACTAGTGTCAAGTTTCCGAAGCCATGTATGAATGCTATAAAGAGGGCATGACAACAAGTGAAGCCTGACATCATTTGGCTACTAAGACACCTGGTATTTGTTTATTAATGACAGTAAATGTTCCTTCTGATATGAAAGACAGAAAATCACCTTGGAGGGTGGCCATATGACCCCCAACATGCCCCCCCGAGCCCGAACACGCGGAGCCTCTGAGAATTCTCCCCGGGGGCTCTGCTTCAGCCGCTGCTCTGGGTAAGGGACCCTTCACGAAGAAATCGCTCAAGATGCCGCCCACTTCGTTAGCGTAATCAGTGCCCCCCACCCCACCCACTGTCAGCAGGACAGGAAATCAGCGGGCTCATTTAACACCGTAACCGCGAGCAGGGCCACATTACAGGCTGCTTATGGCGAGCCATGTAGCCATTAGTGGCATGTGCTGTTAGCAAGTGGGGCAGATGGACGGCATTATGATGGGGAGGACAGATCGATAAGCAGACGAGCTGGAGAGGTCTCACAGAGAGGGTACAGTAACGGGGGGGGGGAGGATAAAGGCAGGGTGGTGAGCATGCTGTTCCTAAATCACCGAACAGATGCGATTGGTCCGTTAATTACAGGAAGCACCCTGCTTGTGTTTTATGGAAATTCACAGCCAGGGGCCCAGTGCGTCTGATACTATGCAAGCAGATGACAGGTCAGAGACAGCACAGAGGACAGGCCAGTCCCCTCACCACCCAGCTCCGCTGAGCTCCGACATCCCCCACTGCACAGTGCATCCAGCTGAGCTCCGACATCCTCCACTGCACAGTGCATCCCACAGATCAGGGCCATGCCACACTGACACTGATACAGACCACATCAGGGCCATGCCACACTGACACTGATACAGACCACATCAGGGCCATGCCTCACTGACACTGATACAGACCACATCAGGGCCATGCCACACTGACACTGATACAGACCACATCAGGGCCATGCCTCAC
>JAODLC010000015.1:6111318-6127189 GCA_026781145.1 Hippopotamyrus pictus
GATTGGTTGATTAGATAATTGCATTAATGAGAAATTGAACAGGTGTTCCTAATAATCCTTTAGGTGAGTGTATGTGTGTGTAGAGCCTACACTCTCCCTATGTGACTCATCTGGCTCCTCCTCCAGTTTAACAACAGACAGCTAGTCTAATGGTGTACCCCAGCCCCGTGCCCTGTGATGTACTGACATCCCGTCCAGGGTGTACCCCGGCCCCGTGCCGTGTGATAGACTGGTATCCCGTCCAGGATGTACCCCAGCCCTGTGCCCGGTGATGGACTGGTATTCCGTCCAGAGTGTACCCCGGCTCCGTGATGGACTGGCATCCCGTCCGGTGTGTACCCTGGCCCCGTCCCGTGATGGACTGGCATCCCGTCGGTGTGTACCCAGGCCCCGTGCCCTGTGATGGACTGGCATCCCGTCCGGTGTGTACCCAGGCCCCGTGCCCTGTGATGGACTGGCATCCCATCCGGTGTGTACCCCGGCCCAGGTGCCCCGTTATGGACTGGCATCCTGTCCAGTGTAGGTGCCTTGTGATGCCTGGGACAGGCTCCAGCCCCATAATCCTGACTATGATGGGAAGGAAGATGGATGAATATTTCTTTAATGCTTTAAGAGAGTAATGATCTCTGCAATGTCAACAAGCTTCAGAGGCAAATGAAAATAACAGTTTATTGAGAGCAGCTCTGTGTGGGAGGGGGGGAAAGGGTGGGAGTTTGGTATATTAAATCCATTTCCCCATATAAACCCTCAACCAAACACCCCCTGCCCCATTCAGAGGGGGGGGTACACAGGTTTGTTTCCACGGCTTCCGTGTTACATCACTCACCTGGAGTTGGTCTCTGGGGGCAGTGCTGGCCAAACAGCCGACGTCATGCCAGCGCACCCCCTCCCCCCTCCCGGGGCCCACCTGGGCAGCGTGCTTTATGGAGTGCGAGGCAGCACGGGGACTCTCCCAGGTGTGTCCAACATCTGCAGCCTGGCACAGGGGAGCAGGCATGCTGCAAACATCTGCCAAGCGGGGGTGCCCCCCCCGACCAAACAAGCCGTAACATATAGCAAGGGTGGGGCGGGCCGGAACACCGCTCCAAATCTCGGTAAGACCCATATTGGGCAAACTTGGGGACAACAACCCCATTGTGGTGATGCTGATGGTGAATCTGATGATGATTATAATGGTGACGATGGTGGTTATTATGATGATGATGATGGCGATGATGTGATTATGATGGTGATGATAATGTGATGTAATGATGATGATGTGATGTGATTATGATGGTGATGATGATGATTATGATGATGGTGATGTGATTCTGCTGGTGATGATGATGGTGATGATAATGTGATGCAATTATGATGGTGATGATGTGTTTATGATGGCGATGATGATGGTAATGATGATGCGATTATCATGGTGGTGATTATGTTGATGTGATGATGATGTGATGATGATGTGATTATGATGGTGATGATGGTGATGATGGTAATTATGATGATGTGATGATGATAGTGATGGTAATTATGATGATGAAGTGATGATGTTGATGTGATTGTGATGGTAATAATAATGTGATTATGATGATGTGATTATGATTAGAGGTCGACCGATATAGGTTTTTCAATAGCCAATGCCGATATTTAAGAGTCAAGGTTAGCCGATGGCTGATATATGTTGCCAAATTTTTCTGGCCGGTAATTGGACGTTTTCCCCTCTATTTGCATGGTAAAATATCACACTAATAATAACAAACGATACAAAAAATTTCTCAACATTTATTGAATACTGACCTGTGTAAATTTAAATATAAACTTAAATAACAAAAACACAATACAACTTATAAACAATAACTAAAACTTATAAACAATAAAAATAGCAGCATCAGTATTCCAAACTCTGCCAGAATCAATGGGCCTCATTCATCAACCGTTCTTACAAACAAATTTGTTCTTAAACCCCATGTATGCACTTTTTTTTACAAAGATTCTGACATTCACCAACATGTTTTCTTACCTGAATTTGTTCTTAGCTAAGAACAGAATCTATGCACACTCAAGACCATTCATACGCACATTTCAGTAATGATGGTTTGTTCAAAATAATCGGTTATAGCAGTTTTGTTCATTTTACAGTTGATAAAATGATAGTATTTGAATAATTTATAAAAGTAAAATATAAAAAAATAATTTTAAAATGTAAAAATTATTTTCATGGTAGTAACGGCGATCATGCGGATTATAAATAGGTCTGTTTTTGCGCATTGGTCTTGCTATCAAAATGGCATTTCTGTTACTTCTCGAAGAACTTGCCTATCGTGCTCTGAGAAGGGAACGCATGTTTGAAGATCATTTAGATTTATTTGGCACACAGTGTTTACAGAGAAGGTGATATCTTTCCATGTGTCAGTTTTCTTGGGGGCTTTATATCCACTGGTTACGCTACTAAATAGCATGTGTCTATTTGCATTTACCTCCTGTACAGTACAATCCAGTTATAACGGACTTCAAGGGACCTGGCAAAACAGTCCATTATAGCCAAAGTTGCTGTATGCCCAGAACACAACTACAGGACACCATTTACTCATGCCTAATGATGTGGTTATCCGAAACTTTTGAGTAATCGTTACTACCGAGTACTCGGCAGTCCAGTATTCGTTACTTAATACTCGTTACTATAATGAACTTAAGACGTAGGTATGTCTTCTGTCGTTAGAACGGTAATGGGCGACTAATTACCCTGGCTAGTCAGTGCAGTGACCCAGCCCCATCAGACTCGTATGTGGGCCATACAACATGCAGGCAACGAGCGCAGGCTTCAGATAATGAAAACCAGCTGCAACTGCATGCCAGCCAGAACTTCCGCAAACAACAGTCTGCATGGCCAGTGCCGATTGTGCGGTTTGATCAGTCATTTCGTTACTGTCAGCAACGAATCCTCGAACGGCTGAATACTCGTAACAATTCGTTACAGGTTGGTATTCGTTATACTTACTTACTCGTTACTACTCAAATCTACACCACTACTCATGCCACACCCCAGCAGACACACTTGTGGTATAGATTATTATATTGTACATGTAGTAATTCAACTTTACCTGATGCGTGACTATTAATAATCCCGACTCCGTGTCTGCGCTGGATATCACCGGCACGCCACGCGCCTAGTCGGCGGAGCCTGCATGTCCGTTATAGCCGAACAGAACTACAGCTAAAAGCGGCCCTGGGGACCAAATTGTTTGTCCTTAATAAGCGAAATTCCGTTATATGCCAGTCCGCAATATCCGATGCTTGTTCTGCATGTTCTTAAAGGCGCATGGTCGGGACCAGCGGACCTCGTCCGTTATAGATGATATTCCGTTATAAGCGAGTCCACTATAACGGGATTTTACTGTATTAATACTTCAGCATTACTTAAGTTATTTTTCCTCTTCGTCCCAAGTAGCTCACAGCCTGCGCGTCTCTTCGCCATTCCTTGCACACGGCCCTACAGTCTCATGCCCTTTTTTGGGAAGTTGCAGGGCGTTTCCCTATGCTAATTAGGAAAAACTGGCACGCGCTTTCAGTTACGCGAAGACGCGGGATTCGTCATTCTTAAGAACAAAGGTGCGAACAATACTGCTACTTAAGAACACGTCATGAATCCAACGTAGGTTGTTTTTTATGAAATTTCGTAGGAACATATTTAAAAGAATTCTTAAGAAAATATTGGTGAATGAGGCCCAATGATTTTTGACGTTACCTGTAAGCGACAGTTGGTTGAAGACTCATTATCATTAACCCAGTTCCCGACAGCGTAATTCGCATTCTCTTTCAAAAGCGCTCGCGTTTTCTTTTAAAGCAGCATTTCATAGCAAACCAATTAAATAAATAAGTCTTTGAATGAAAGATCAAAATTTAAGCCTTACCATTTTTTCCCAGTACTCTTCCAAAAATTTCTGACTGGGTTCCTGCACAAGGCAGCATGAGTCACGTGTTCCACAGCAACAATAACACTGGGCTGCCCGCAGACGTGCCTGTCTGTAAATCGGCGTTCTACACTCTGATATTGGCCGATGCGATACATTAAATAATGCCAAATATCGGCGCGATATATCGGCCAGCCGATATATTGGTCAACCTCTAATTATGATGGTGATGATGATGTGATTTTGATGGTGATGAGTTTGGCCAGCAGCTACTAGGTTAAATTCTGCATTTTCCCTCCAGTATTACTGAATCTAGCATCTGGTTGAGATCATCGTTTGTTTAGAATCTGGATTTTACAAAAATTATTACAACTTGTATTGCTCATGGGAATGATGAGTCAAGTAAGTGAGAAAAAAGTATCGCATATCACAAAATATCAGACAGATCACTTGGTGTGTTTTCTGTGTATATATCCCACACATGAAGCTGGTGGCTGTGGTCTTCAATTTGACGTTTACATTGTTTCTAAGAATGAAAATGACATTAAACCTCTGAGTGTAAAATATTGAAAAAGGGTGGATTATTTAAGGAAATTATTAAAGAGGCCCGGTGATATATTCACGGGGGCCATTGTGGGGGTGGGGGGGGGTTGAGGACTCAGCAGGGTGGGTCTGCAGCTGTGGCTAAACGGGCCTGGCACTGTCTGGCCTGGGCCAGCTTTAATTAGCGGGACGCCTGAAAGCTTCTTTGGCTCTGCCATTAAACCTGCGCATGTGTGCTAACACAGCCTCCGGGCGCGATAATGGAGCCAGGGAACTTGCTCATTACTAGCTGAGCTTTAAACAAGGACAAAAATCTCTGTCACAACAGAGTTGGATTAAATTGAATGTGTCAGTGCAGAGAAAAGGAGTAAAGCAGAGGGGCCGCTGAAAGGCTGCCGTAAGTGAGGCGCGAGGCGCGGGCGGGAGGGCGGCAGCAGCGTGTTTAAGGCTGTTAGAGTGCAGATCGGCCGTGCCTGCAGGCCCGCGTCACGCTGAATGGAATGAGGACAGAGAGCCGGTAATTATCGCTGAGAAGCCATTAGAGGAGTGCGCGGCTCTGCGACCGCCCGAGTGGCTAATGGACTATCAGCCGCTGCCACCTCCCTGCCTGCTCCATTTAGCCCCCGCCGACCCTTTCAGTGCCGCGGCCGCCTGGCCCGGCCCAGCCCGGCCCGGGACAATTAGCAGGCCAAGCCGGCCTCCAGGGAGGGCTGTCATGGGCCTCGTAGTTATGAGGACCAGAGGCCATGACATGGTTGTACACACACATATGTGTACATGGCTTCTGATTCATGCCTGTACATGCGTGTGCGTGTACATGGCTTCTGATTTATGCCTGTACATACATATACATAAACATGTTGTCCCAGAGCCTGGCTGTTTACCCCTGTGCTGTGTAACTGGTTTGACCTGAGGCGACTTCTCCCTGCACCGCTGCCCCCCACCCTCTAGCTCAGGGAAGGCCAATCTTACCCAGAAAGGGCCGCTGTGTGTGCGGGTTTTCGCTGCAGCTCCCTAATCGCATTGCTAATTAGAGGACTGATTGGCTGAAGAGTCCTCACACCTGGGTTTGAACAGCTGACCTAAAGGTTACCCAGAAACCCGCACACACACCAGCCCTTTGTGGGTAAGATTGGCCTCCCCTGCTCTAGGTGGTGCATTCCTTTAAAACAGGAAGACAAAGGGACGGTGATGTTCATGCAAATAATCCGACTGCAGGCCTCTTGCACTGTCCGATCCCCTGTCTGTCGGGGGAAGGGGGGGGGCCTGGAGGCTGTAGGAGCCACACGGAGGCGGGGCAGCAGACCTGAGTGGCCATGGGTGGATAAAGGGAGTGGGGTCACAAGACACTTCTGGAGCAAAAGGAGTTTTTCAACATGCTTGAAGTACCCAGAATTCCATAGTGAGGGCCTGCGGGGGACAGGAGGCCCAGAACACCAGAACTGGTGCAAACCGGTTCAAACTGGTGCAAACCAGTGGAGGTCACATCAGATACATGGGGCAAGGAATTAACAATCATCCAGTGAATTTTTTTATTGATATTTCAAATGGTCACCTTCTGTGCTGCTCCAAGGGCAAATTAAGGGTTAAACGTAGGTACGCTGCGCATATTTAGGCGGCGACGTCCCTTCAAATGAGACTCTGCTGCTCCAAAGGCAAATTAAGGGTTAAACGTAGGTACGCTGCGCATATTTAGACGGCGACGTCCCTTTAAATGAGACTGCCGCTTGCGGTAATGGAGAATTTGCAGCGGAAGGGAGGACAAGCAATTATAATCTGGCTGGGCCCCACCGGACAGAAAGTGATTTGCTTGAAAGCTGCCTCTGCACCCCCAAATGTTCCCGTTATGGGCTCCTCGGCCTGTGACAGCTTTCCAGATGTCAATCAAATTATCGTCTATTTACAGTTGATTTGCTGGTGTCATTTGCAATACTCCCCACGTTGCTGATGAACCTGCAAAACGGCGGTTCTTCGCCAGAGCACTCTGGCACCCGAGCGGGCAGGGCCGCTCTCCGCAAATGTCATCTGTGCGCCGAGCTCCGCTCCGCTCCAAGGAGGCGCCGTCTTCGTTTGGCTGAGTGACTCGCTACCCTGTGCACATCTCCCGGCCGCCGGGGGAGGCTGCCGCACATTTTAATGGAGTTCCAGAAAACTCATTTTACAACCGCGTCGCTAAGAGGACAATAACAGTCTTTAGCTATTAGCGCATGTGCATCACCTGCACCCTCCACATGTGGCGGACGTGACCGGACCGCAAGATCTTCATGCCACCCCAGGGGCACCACTGCCGATGGGCTCCCACGTCTCCGGTCCAGCTTAGGCAACTAGAAGATGGATAGATGGATAGACGGTACTGGTCTTGCAGCCTGAACAAGCCTGACATGTTATATGCTTTCGACAGGAAGCTGTAACCCAGGATGTGATTGAGATCTGGGACTTGGTGCCCAGAAGCAGCTGCAGGAAGCCGAAGTCGGCAGGTCCGTTTCTGACGGAGGCCTAGCTGTGTTGTCCGAGGGACACGTGACACTGAGGTGATCTCCCGAGTGTCCCGGCAAAGAGAGGCGCTACACGAAGATACATTATGTCGCTGTAAATGAGCACATGGTCAGAGACTCGTGGCTGAGACCCGCGAGCGCATGCGCCGCACTGGCAGCCACGTCACCACGCCCGCTGGCTGCCCCAGTAGCCATTCCAGTAGGAGTCCGCAAACTCCACGCAGAGGTAGAACCCAGCTCATGCTGACCTATTCTTCAGGCCTGCTAGCCTGAAGTCTACTGAATATTACAGGGTTAATAAAGACCAGCGTTACAGGGGAGATGCTGAATCTATACACCCACCAAGCCTAGCAGCCTTCCTCCATCACCTCAGGTACCACAGTTAGCAAATTCATCACCCTGAATGCGTCCTAAGATTTTCCACTTTCCCCCCCGCCTCTTTTAAATCTTATCTGTAAACCATAGCTGATATGAACAAACCTCTGTTTGCATACAACCTGATGTGATCATATGGCCCCCATGCCCCAGTGAAACACACCCCCCCTCCAAGCTTGGTAATCTCCCCTCGGCCGCACTCCTGTGACCTTTCGTGCCGGGGACTAGCTCCACTCCTGGTTACGCCAAAAGCGGTCAGGCGATGCCTCCTTTGCTGTGATCATGCTGACCGTTCCCCATGCCCATGCGTATATTTCCTGAGGATGCTTCTGTTGACCTGTAGTTTTTGTTTAATGAAAGCACAGCCAGCGGAGAGGCCTCCAGCAAGTCAGCTTTGATGCCGCTGAGCTTATGAATCACTTTTCTTTTACAATTTGTGGTTTGATATAATAGTAGGTATAGCCACTGTGACAATACTAATACATTCGGTAAGAAAAAAATGGATCACAAAGCGATTTCAAAGGCTGCGGGGCTCCAGCAAACTCAACTGGGGCCTCATTCCAAATTTAGAAAGTGTGGTGAAGCAGCACTGTCAATCTATCCATCAGCAGGGCGTGGAGCATCCAGGAAGTCATTCTGAAGACCCAGCAATCCGCACACAGCCTGGCTGAGATCGGGGGCTGCAAGCCCACCGTCATAAAAACACCAGCAATCATCAGATACATGAAACGTCATCAGAAGCCACATCTTAGAATGCAGCCATGGGGATCACACTCCAGGGGACCTGCTGTTCTGCTGAGCGCTGAGATGTGCCAGGTAGACCCCAGAACCTCAGCAGCAAGAAAGAGCTTTCAGGTGTGGCGTTAATGACAAGGTACTTTTGGAAACACCATTAGAAATGAAACATTCATGAGGTCTACCATGGCTGGAGAATGAGAGCACAATTTACCTGGTAAAGTAGAGATCCTTCGAGACATGGCCCTCATGAGAGGGTTAGGCTTAGGCCTAACTTTAGGGATTAGGCTTAGGTTTAGATTTAAGACTTAATATTAAGGGTTAGGTTTAGGTTTAAACTTCATATTAGAGGTTAGTGTTGGCAGACAGGGAGTGCTACATCACTTGACATGATTGTCAATGATTAGTCTCCCATTATCCAAGATTCAGTGTGATATACAAATGTGAAAAAGACAACTAAACTGGGTTTCTCATGGATTTAGGGGCTCTTCCATGGAGCACCGTCTGGGTTAGTGTGTTGCTGTATGTTACTGTGAAGGATATACTGTACCATTTTCTCCCTAGGGATTTCTGAGTGGTACACTGCAGAAGGCTGTTTATCCAGAATTTTACGTACTATGAGGGGTAGGAGGGAAAGTGTTTTGGAGAAACACTTCAGCTAAGCAACGAAACACAACAGTTCCTCATGAAGTATTCATCATTATGAATCGTCACCTTTCCATGTTCGATTTTTCAAACGGACTTAAATGTTAGTTTTTCCTCCCACTTCCTCACCCCACAGAATGCTCTAGAAGCCGGTACAGAAATATTGTCATTCTTCTTGCTGTGTGTAATTGAGCCAGCTCATTGACGTTTAATGACTGGAGATAAAATTACTGACGATTATTGGTCTAATTTTCTCCATGTGTGGGTCGCATAACCTGTTTATCTGCTCTTCCTGTGAACAGGACACCTTCATCAACCTTCAGGTTCCCCCCACTGGTCAGCGGGGACTTTTTAAATGACTCCGCAGGGGATGCCAGAAAAAAATGACATTTTTTTCTGGCTTAGCTCTGAAGACGCTGTAAAAGTTTACTTAGCGTGTTTAGAGAACATCAAATGAAATGTGCAATTAATAGCTATGTTGTCATCATCATCAACATCATCAGACCTTGGGAGCTCCCGTCACCTCTGACTGCGGTACTTCAGCCTTCCTTTCAAAACTTTTAGGAAATAAACATATAAGCTAAATATAAGAAGGGGAGGGGTATGTAATCATGGGGCATCTGCTAGAAAAATGGGGTCTGATTGGAGCAATCAGTCCCAGAGGAGCCAGGCGACGCAGCAGAGCATGTGCAGGACCGTGACGGCCTCCCCAAGCCGCTCGCCCCCAGTGATGTCATGGGTGGCCAATGAACCCAATTACTTAATGTGTTATTAGGGGAGCATGCATTGGCATGGCATAGTGCAGCGTATTAGCATAGCATAGTGCATTCGCATAGCATAGCGCATTAGCATAGCAGAGTGCACCATGTGCTTCTCATTTGAGGTCGCGGGTGGTATCGGTGTCTGCTTAGCAAGTTAATAACAGGGTGTGTCCTGTGCTGAATGCCAGGCACTTAGGGAAGCTTCCTCCCGCAGTTACTGTCTGATTGCGGATAATTGGCCAGCCTTCGCTTCACCGTTACTGCTGGGGTTGGGCCAGAATGCTGGATATCCTGAAGGGGGTCCCTCTGGAAGGTCAGACCACTTGAATGGGAAACGGCCTAAACCGCGTGGCTGACGTTAAGGGGCCACGTATCTTTCCAGACAAACCTCCATGTAAAGCAGCTTTAATAGTACGTAAACCGGGTCCGGGTCAAAGTAGCGTGACTCTGCTAGGCATTAATTAGACGTGCTACATGGTACGTTTCTCCAGCATAATCACATTATCGTCATCCTCCAGGCGTGCTGCTGGTAAGTCTGTGCTCCTTCAAATCCAACCCTAAAAAAATAACGGTAAATTCCCCACTCGAAGACTTTCTGTGCCTGTTTGACCCGAGCGTGAACAATTGCCATTAGCAGGAGACCGAAGGATAAACCAGCCAAGCTGAGCTTTAGTGTTTCTTTGTGTAAAAAAAGCTTTTTAATGCACTTAATGAAACCATAAAGGTGGCAGCGGAGCCGTCACTGCGCACGGAGGACTCCCGTTCTCGTGCACAGAGGATTTCCGCTTGGCAAAAGTCATCATCATGATTTTCTGGAATGGTAGTTTCGGCTTTATTCACCCCAAAGACAGAGACACCTTTGTAAGGCTTTACGGCAGGCAGACGGGGCACCGAGCACAGGAACACCCTCAGCTGTGCGCAGAGGGACGGCCGGCTGGAAAAATAAGAAACATGAATTTGTGTGGGAAAGCCACACATTAAGCCTGCAGCTAAGCTCGGCCGCATTACGGAATGAAATCAAGATGCACGTATTCATAATATACCGCACGGTTTGCTGACATTTGGAAACTGGAAAACATGAAATAAACACACGTTTATCCTTTCTTTCTCCTCGCGAAAAGAGGCAATTTCCGCTACATCGACCAGAACCATCGAAATTTCGCCCACATTTCCACAGAGCCATGACCTTTCGTAAATATGAAGTGAAAATTTGCAGTTCTGCAGTCTCACTAAAGTGGACCTATATAGTCTAAAAAAGGAACGTATTTGTAAGGCGGGAACAACAGCAGGATGAGCTGAGATCCAAGCACAGTCAGTCTCAGTCAGCCCTGGCTCAGGACACATCATTATTAGCAACCAAACCAAAACAGAAGTAAACTGAACCAGAGCGTCCCACATAAACACAACACAATTTAGATTTACTTTTACACATCCACCAAAAAGCCTGCTGTATGATCTAAGGGTGACTGCCAGTTATCAGGGAGCGTGGCCTTCAGCATTCACAAACAGCAGCCGGCCAGCACTCCCTGTCTGATTTATCCCTCCAGTTTGTCCCCCCCCCCCCCCCCCACTAGGGGGCGCTCTGTCACAATCTGATTCAGCCTCTGTGTGCGCGTGTGTGAAGGAGGGGAGTGTCTGCCCTACATCTAATACTGCAGAGGTTGCCATTGCATCCCAGCTCCCACATAAGCGAGCCAGGTAATCAGGCACTCCGTAATTAGCCGCTGAGAATCAGGTGTGAATGCAGGTGGTTTAATGGAAGGAAAATGAGGACAAGATGGAAGTAGCTAAGGACAGAGTGGTAGTCACTAGCTGAACAGCAGCTCACGACCCATCTGCGCCCTCGGAATGAAAAACGCAATCTGAGAACAACGAAATTCATCGTGAAACACACCCTGCCTCGTGATTTCCTGCTAAGTGGCTGTAATGTTTCTGTGTTTTTACAAACAGAAATATTTGTACATGCAAATATGCATGTGTGGAGGGGGGTAAACTCAGCTGAAACGTAAACGATCAGCAGTGTGGAGATAAAAGGAAATAAAAAAGAGGCCTTCCTTTGATATTCTGGGTGAAATTAAATTATTCAAATGTCCCTGAGTATAATTACCAAGCAGGCCCATAGCCACGGCACAGCAAAGGAGCCAAAGGTAATTTTAGCACTATAACTGTCACTCACACACGTCTATATACATTTAT
Organism: Hippopotamyrus pictus; assembly: GCA_026781145.1. Taxonomy (NCBI): domain Eukaryota; kingdom Metazoa; phylum Chordata; class Actinopteri; order Osteoglossiformes; family Mormyridae; genus Hippopotamyrus; species Hippopotamyrus pictus. Next base: position 6,122,968 of record JAODLC010000015.1, read on the forward strand.
ACACCCAGGAAACACCTGGTAAAAGATCATCAAGTTCAGCACGTCTGCCTAAAGCACATCAAACCATCAATGTGGGGAGACGTTCACCTCTTGCAGACCTGGCCAGACTTCAGAAGGTCCTCAATGCATCTCCGCAGATTGGAGAAGTTTAAGATTAAATGGAGCGCTGGGATGCAGCAGACGTCACGCGAGAAGGCTTCCTGAAAGCGGTAAGACGGACAAAGATCCCAGCCTCGTCGAGAGGGCTGCCTTCAGGGTCTCTGACAAGCCCTCTAAGTGTAACTCAGACTTTCCGGGTTTTTCTTAAAGAGAGCCGCCCAGCTGGACACACATCTGAGTGAAACCGAATCGTGGCAAGCAGACGCCTGGCAATCACCCAGGGTCACCCGAGAAGGAGGTCAGGAAGCTTCTGGAACACCTCAGAAGGGTGCCTGCACAATGTTTGGGCAGGAGAGACCCTCCACATCTGCTGAGCACTTGAGCAGCACTTGGGGAGGTTCTGCCTCATAATGACAGACGCCTGCAAAGGGGTGTCACTGGAGAGGCGTCAGGTCTGATGGACTGTTCAGGTGGTATGGCAGCTGACCAAAGGGTGAGAAATACAGAGAAGAAGAATGCGCTTGTTCTGCTTCCTGAGGAACCCTCGGAGAATTAAATGAGAGGTCTTCAGCAAGGAATGCCATTTCACGTGATGAAAAGGCTATTTCATAAGGGGTACACCCATTTTCTTAGGGTGCAACTAATTGGAAAGTTAATGTATGGTTTGTAAAATGCAGAATTCTGAAAGAAAAATGTTTTACTTTTGCTCTGCTGTTACTTTATTTGGAGAAATGATCAGGTTAGTAATATACAGGATTCTCTTGAAGTATCTAACCTGAAATGATGGTAAAACAGCAGTTTTCCTGATGAGAAGCTGCGCATCAAAAGTAAACTTATGAGTGTGACAACTGCGGGAGTGAAACAGCCTCTGGAAAAGCCCAGAAACTTCAGCCGCCAATCGGTGTCTCGGGGGCCCGCGAGACCCTCGCACGCCACTGGCTGACTCTGAGATGAGCTCGGGGACACTGCTCAGGGTGCAGCCTTGTGTGGAAGGACATCACTTGTCATCTGTTCCCTGGACAGGGAACATCCCTCTGTCACCGGCACAGGCCGTCGATGTCAGGCTATGCGGCGTGGCCAGGAACTGACAACATCTGCTTCTGTGGCATAGCACGTAAATAAAAAGGCCTTCGTACACGACAAGAGGCCGTCCGGAGACACACACAAGCTGCCAGAAGCTCTGGGCTGAAAAGACCGGCGCTCATGTCAGCATTGCCTGACAAGGCGGCCCCACGCAGTACAGGGTGACAGAAAGTCCACCCCCAACCCCCCAAAAGCCATCGTCCACTTCCTCACCCCTGATCACAGCACTCATGCAGGCCAATCCCACTAACCATCTGTAACACTTATTTATTGCTTTTGTCCAAAGCAAAGTACAACTGACAGAGTAGAGAAGGAGGATAGAATTGATAGAGCAGGGTCAGTCATTGGCTGCTGAAACCAGGGGTTAAGGGCCTTGCTCAGGGGCCAAATGGTGACATCACTCTGCCAGTCATGGGATTTAAACCAACAACCTTCCGGCTCACAGACATAGCATCATAGCCTACACTCAGCCATTACGGTACTCCACTTACCTGACTGCAGATGAATCGTAATCGACTGTGACTCCCAATCAGATGCCTTCCGTAAACATCTATCTGGATGAAATGACATTCTGGTACATGATGATGTAGGTCTCCCCTCCCCGAGCTCACGCATGCCCCAGATCAGGAAGGACAGGGTCCCGCAGATCTCTAGCCTTACAGATGTGTATAATGTGTGAATGTGACACGCCCCTGTAAGATGCAGGCCGCATTTAATACCCACAGCTCCCGTAATGGAACCCTCACTGGTGGCTTCCAGCGGATCTTGCTGATAGTCCGACAATCGATCCAGAGACACTCGATGGCTGGGAAACATTAATCAAAGGACGAATTGTAATAAATCATATAATTATGCTCATTATGAGGGTAAACAATCAGCAGCATTTATAACTGTTCGCATCTACGGAATCAATATCGAAGTGTGCAACATAAAACAGATGCTTGATGAACAGTCTGTGAATGTAATTATTTGTGACTATAACTGTCAATTAAAAAACAATTAATTGCTAAGATACTCTGATGAGCGCGACCAGACCGACAGTGCCCCCCCTTCTGTCTCATTCCCAACACCCCACTCATATTCTCTCCCTGATCTTCTGCATCCCCTACAAACTTCCGGCAGAACCGCCTTCGTCCGTCATGCAAACTGAAAATCACCGGGGGGTTGTGGGGAGAGATCGCCATAACAACGGCGGAATGTGTCCAGCGGCATGGCAGAGAGTCGTGTGTGTGCTCCAGATGTGTGTGTGTGCTCCAGATGTGTGTGCACACCACCACGCAAATGTAAACACGCCTGATATACGGCGTGTGACCAGCCCATGCTCACGGCTGGGCTGAGGGGGAAACAGAGGCTCTTCTGTATATGTTCGCAAGTTTCTGGGGGGGGAGGGGGGGTGGGCTTTGTACGTGTTAGCCTGGGTTTGTGTGTGTGTCTGTGTAAAGGGAGAGTCGTCTGTTAGTGTGTGCATGGGGGGTTGTTTGTGTGTGTGTGTTGGGTATCAGCATGTATATTTTTATGGTGGGGGGTTATTTGGTTACAGCAGACAGAGCTGTAAGCCAGAGGTCCTTGTTGCCTGGAGCATGGGGACAGGGGGGTCTGGGGCGGCATGTACCTCCTGCGTGTGGTGTTATGGGGGCCTTGGAGGGCCTTAGAGCGCCCCCTGTAGGCTCCCCCAGGTTCCTGCTGGTATGGACCTCAAACTGAAATACGAACCATACTCGAGGGGGTGGGAGGCATTAATGTCTCATTGAGCCCTCCTAAGAACCTCTGCCACCACCCCCCCCCAAAAGAAAACACCCCCCCATCCCATACTTAGCATGTGTGAGCTGGTCAGCACCTCCCTCCAAACCAACATTCCCGCCTTGGTATTTTACTTGGGACGGACTCCCCGTCCTTGGGAAGAGGGCGACCTCCAGGGTTGTTAAGGTCATATTAAGGACCTGACCCCACCGAATTTCAGGGGGCAGGGGTCACCCAGGGGCTTGCTCTGTACCCCGGAGCTTCAGGATCTCAGCTCACCCTTAATACAGAACCGGATATGGGGGCACTCACTGGAAATGAATGATTTCAGATGGCAGTTGGAGTCTAAATCCGAGTTGATTTATTATGTATCTTATCTGCTTATTTTATAGTTAGCTGTCTGCATGGTGCCACGGCCATGGATGCGTGATGAATAAGGTCAGTAAACAATTCCAGCGAATCCTGCTGTTATTTTTAATGATAAGTGGACTGACAGTTGACATCCAAAAATAGACACAATACCCCAAATTTTATCTTTAGAAAGATGCGCAATTAAAGTAACAGGGACTTGTCATTGAATTTTCACTCCAAATTTACTGCTTTGTTAAAACGGATTAGAGAAATGCTGGCTTCATTAAAGAGTAAAAGCATATCATTATGCTACTTAGAGGAAAATGAAGTGGAAATGTACCGTTTATCACAGCTTAATCAAAAGGAAATTATGACTGGCTCAGCTGGTCACCTGAAACATAGCATGCAGTAATTACCATTGAATGTTAAAAGTCACAGCTCCCTTTACAGGAAGTGACACGCCATCCTCCCTTTACAGGAAGTGACACGTTACCTTATACCCAAACTGAAGCACACAGAGAGCTGTAATCTGACTAATGAGGTGTAACTGGAGGTAAGAGTCTAGATAGTTTGGCTAATTACAGTTTATTTAATCCATTAAAGGGTCAGGTATACAGGGTGTTTGCAACAGATAGGTTTTGGGTGAATCGTACCGAAACCACGTGACGGTTTATGGGTAATGGCACCAATACCATGTGATGGTTTGAGTGAATCACACCGATACCATGTGACGGTTTGGGTCTATCGCACCAATATCATGTGATAGTTTGAGTGTATTGCACTGATATGATGGTTTGGTGTATCACGGGTGAAACCTTTACCCCAAACCCAGGAAACACAGGTACACAGAAACACATTCATAATGAAGGGGATGAATCCTTAACCACAAACACAGGGAACACAGGTACACAGAAACACATCAGTAATGAAGTGGGTGAATCCTTAACCA
>JAODLC010000015.1:6237205-6248669 GCA_026781145.1 Hippopotamyrus pictus
AGAGAGGGACACGCCTCACTACACGATAGGCTGAATGGACGCAGAGAGGGACACGCCTCACTACACGATAGGCTGAATGGACGCAGAGAGGGACACGCCTCACTACACGATAGGCTGAATGGACGCAGAGAGGGACACGCCTCACTACACGATAGGCTGAAAGGACGCAGAGAGGGACATGTCTCACGGGATGATAGGCTGAATGGACACACCTCTTTCCAGCAGAGCTGCATGATGTCGTAGATACAGGTTGTGGCCTTTTTGGGCTTGTACAGTCGATGGCCTTGCATGACCATCATCACTACCTCATGGTTCTGGTTCTGCTCAAAGGGCATCTTTCCCTCTGTGAACACCTCCCACATTAAAACTCCTAAAAGCAAATGTGGGAGAGACATGGCGGGGCCTGTTAGCGCATGGCAGGGTGTGTTACCGCATGGTGGGGCCCTTGAGTGCATGGCGGGCTTTAGCGCATGGTGGGGCCCGTGAGTGCATGGCGGGCGTGTTAGCGCATGGCGGGGGCCTGTGAGTGCATGGCCGGGGCCCGTTAGCGCATGGCGGGGCCCGTTAGCGCATGGCGGGGCCCGTTAGCGCATGGCGGGGCCCAGTAGTGCATGGCAGGGCCTATCAGCACATGGCAGGAGCTATTAGCACATAGTGAGCCTATTAGCCTAAGGCGGGGCCTGTTAATGCACAGTGGCTGTATTTCCGAGGTGGTGGGGCCCGTCACTGCAGGGATAGACTCGTCAGCACATGACAGGGAATGTTAGGACATGCCTGGGCCTGTTAGCACATAGAGGCCAAATTTGCAAGGTGGCAGGGCCTATTAGTGCACAGTGGGGCCTGTTAGTGCCCAAAGGGGGTGTTTCTGAGGCAACGGGGCCTGTTAGCACACAGCAGGTGTGGGTTTTGCAAGGCGAATGCTTACCGAATGACCACACATCCGACTTGCTGCTGTATCTGCAGAAATTGAAGACCTCAGGGGGGGACCATTTCACAGGAAACTTCACCCCTGAGGAACTTGTGTACTGGTCATCCAGGACGTACCTCAAGAAAAAAATAACGTGATAAAATACACGATTGTGCAAGCCATTCGTGCAATAAGTAAACTGAATTTTGCGTCAGCAGACACATGTCCATGTACACAGCAGAAGGTGAAAGCATATTCATATACTTAGCAGAACATGAACACGTGTCCATGTGTATAGCAGACTGAACACGTGTTCATGGCACATAGCAGAATGTGAACATGATCATGTAAACAACAGACTGTGAATACATGTTCATGCACATAGCAGGTCGTGAAGGCCCGTTAATGCACATAGCAGGTCGTGAAGGCCCGTTAATGCACATAGCAGGCCGTGAAGGCCCGTTAATGCACATAGCAGGCCGTGAAGGCCCGTTAATGCACATAGCAGGTCGTGAAGGCCCGTTAATGCACATAGCAGGCCGTGAAGGCCCGTTCCTTCACACTGCAGGCCATGAAAGCCCGTGTATGCACATAGCAGGCCGTGAAGGCCCCTTCGTTCACACTGCAGGCTGTGAAGGCCCGTTAATACACATGGCAGGCCATAAAAGTCCGTTCATGCACATAGCAGGCCGTGAAGGCCCGTTCATGCACATTACAGGCCGTGAATGCGCGTTCAGGGTTCTGCCCTGTTAGACTGATGGTGTGGTCGGCAGACGCACCTCGCCATCCCGAAGTCAGACACCTTCACCTCCAGAGCGTCGTTCACCAAGCAGTTCCTCGCAGCCTGCTCAGGTGAACAAGCACTTTAACATGAAACTGTTCCCAAACGGGGGTCAGGTGACCTCACCCCTGCTACCTCATACATCACTGTGTCTGTGTGTGGACTGAAAGCCCATGAAAACATTTATATTCTGATGACTCAGGTCCTCGACTCCACCTAAATGGGTGGGGGGGGGGTCGTTTCATGTGGTTCTGTTCACCGAGATGCTCAGGATTCCCAGCACTCCCAGCAATAATCGCTAATTACTCTTCAGTGCCGTTCTTTATATACCAAAGGGTAACTAGTGTCAGGATCATCAGGCAAACCCTTGAATGCAGGTAAATGTTATTGTGTAGGTGATCTGACCGTAAAGGTTCAATGTGACTGATCCCAATGTAAGACAGTCTCAGTCTGTACAGTTACACCTCAGCACCGCAATAGCACTTTGATTTCACTCAGCATACCAGGTCCCTGTGGATGAAGCTGTTCTGCTCGAGGTAGACCATGCCCTCATTGACGTCCTGGCAGATGCTGAGCAGCATCTCGGTGCTGAAGGAGCCGCGTCGCTGCCGGATGTAGTTCAGGAGACACCCCAGCTCCATGAACTCCGTGACGATGTACATGGGCTTTTGCTGCGTGCAGACGCCATACAGCTGCACCAGGTTGGGGTGCGACAGCTTCCTGTCGGGACAGGTGCCCAGCATCAGTCAGCAGGCTGAAGGTGCTCGTGTGAAGGTCCACCACATTGCCATCCTGTCATCCATGGTCAAAAGTACTGGGACACTTGGCCATTACACCCAGAGCAACTTTTGAGACATTTCATTGTGAATCCACAGGCATCAATATGGAGTTGGTCCCTCTTTAAAGCTATACTAGCTGCCAGTCTTCTGGGAAGGGTCTCCATAACATTTTGAAGTGTGATCATACTAAGACATTTTGGACAATTTTATGCTTCCAACTTTGTGGGAATAGTATGGGGAAGGCCCTTTGCTCTTCCAGCATGACTGTGCCCCAGCAAGGTCCATACAGACATGGTTGGATGACCGGCCTGCACAAAACCCTGACCTAAACCCCATTGAACATCTCTGGAATTAGAGTGGAGATTGGGAGCCAGGTCTTCACGTCCAACATCAGTGCCTGACCTCAGAAATGCTCTTCTGGATGAATGGGCAAAAATTCCCCCATAAACACTCCAAAATACCTATGGCAAAATCTTATGGAAAGCCTTCCTAGGAGAGCGGCAGCTGTTATAGTTGCAAAGGGGAACCAGCTCCATATTGATGCCTATGGATTTAGAATGAGATGTCCTAAAGGTTCCTGTAGGTATAATGGCCAGCTGTCCCAATGCTTTCTCCATACAGTGTACATCAGTGAGCTCTGAACTCCATTCACCCACAGTCTAGTTCATCACAGAGTCACCCGCTGCATTCATTGACTTATCATGTTGCTCATTTCTGCAGAATTTTTGATACTTTATTATTTTTCTGCTTAAAACCTGGTTAAGTGTCTGCTCATACTGTTTCCGATATTTCACAGTGCTAACAAAAATTTTATCGATATAGAAGGTTTCCAAGCCCCACCTTCATAAAACAGCTAAGAAGACACGTGTAATGCAGAGATGGCTTTTAATGCACTTGCAGTAAGTCTTATTGTGACATGCTTCTGAGGGAAGTTGCAGACCAACACTAACCCAATCGCACATTATCTGACTGATGCATTAGGCATAAACCCAAACCCTAAAAACAGCAGTTATGGTCAGCTGAAGCTTAACTGGCTGCTGATGAGCCAACGTCTTATTGCCTGTGATGCAGTCATCCAGACTTGGCAGTATCGCGATGATCAGTAGGGGTGGAGACCCAACACATCTCATTAACACAAACTCTGCAGCGGTTTCACTCTTCCCCACCGCACCACAGTAAAAGGCCGACAGGCCAGTGTTTATGGACACACCAGCACAAGGTATCTGCAGAAATCCTGATGTGAAACTTTAAGAGCAAATGGTAAGCAGAAATATGGGTGAGGGCATCCTGCAGCAGCCTGGGGGTGTACAATCACAGGCTTTTTTAATGCCCCGAGGGCACCCTGCAGCAGCCTGGGGGTGTACAATCACAGGCTTTTTATAATTGTGGGCAGTGGTGGCATTAGATTGCTGGGGGATAAACTGCGGCTAATCAGGGTTATATGCTGCCATGCTTGGTATGCTGAGGGTTAGGGTGGCACTCACATCATGACTCTGGCTTCCTCTATGAAATCCTCCTCCAGCATGGCTCCGGGGCGGATGGTCTTGATGGCCACTTTGTGCTGAGCTCGCCACTTGCCCAGGCGGACCACGCCGTACTGACCGCTGCCCAGCTCCTTCATGAAGGTCAGCTCCGATGGATTAATCTCCCACTTCTCTGGAAAGGGTCACGTGCCACATTATCATAAGTGTGCAGAGGAACAGGCAGAGGGGCAGGTAAATGAACAGACCGAGTAACAGGTGAAGGATAGCCTGTATATCGATTAGCTGGGAGCCTTTGGTTCAGAGCACGGCTTCTTACCGTAACTAAATCCAGCCGTGGTGGGGGCAGATTTCCCTTCTTTTCCCACCGGATACCGGAGCCTAGACACCAGCCCTGTAGATGCAGAGTGCAGACATGATCGAGTCTGCCATTTTCAGTCACTAAGAATAACTGCACCATGACTGTCAAGGGAAACATACTAGACCCAACAGTCCCCCGGGACAGGCAGGTAAAGCAAGAGCTTAGAGCGGGTTAGCAGGTTTCCGAGAGCCCTGTGCAGGCAGCTTGGCGGCTGCACATACCGGCTGCATTGTGCTGGTGGTACTCGATGAGTTTCGGGATGCTGCTGAAGTGATACTTCTCGGCAAGGTAGTACTGCCTGGGAGTGGAATCCACTTCCTTGATGTGGTAATGGCGAATGGACGAGCTGCCCTCCCTGGACATGGGAGCCCAAAATCAGCTCGACGCCTTGGGAACAGAGCACAGCTGGCAGGTACCCAGGTGTGGACAGTGCCACCACTCACCCAGCTGATTTGGTGTAGAGCGACAGAGTGTATTTGTATGTTCCCGAATTACTGGAGTCTCTGACGAGGAAGCTGCCCTCCTTGTCCTGGGAGGAAGCAGGCAAAGACAAGGTCATTAAGAGAGTCATTAAGAGGTCATAAAGTTTCTGTGGGAACCTCTGTAGAAAATACCGTGTGAACCACTGAAGAGAACCACGCTCACATCGCGCCTTTGCCTTATATCCACTCTCGGCTTTGCCCTTTATGTATCTTTCGGGCTGAAAATGAGCCGAGTGTTTAGTCAAGGGAGGGTCCTGCCTGAGTCACTCGACAAGGCCTTATGACTCCTAAAGTCAAGTCCGGACTTACACGCTGGCTAACCTGGGCTCCTGTCCAGGCCTCAACTTGTAGGGGGCGCCAAAATAGTTTTTTTGATTGTTACAGCAGCACTTTATGCTGTAGGTAGGGCCCCAAAAATGACTTCAGAAATGAGGCTCCCATCCCCCTAAACCAGGCCCTGCCTGAAGTTAGCGTAACTTTCCTTTTATGACTGTGAGTGTCCTTCCTGCCCGCTGAACTGCTACAGTGTCAAAGGTCAGTGTATGTTTACTGCAACACTAAAGTCCAAGCCACGACAGTCGCATATTGAGCGAGGGTGACAGACAAGCTTCCTGATAACTCTAATCATGTGCATTAACGCAGAAGCTTTGAGGCTAACTTTCAGTTTCTGTACATTGCAACGACACTGTTTATGATGATGTCAAGCGTAGGTACTGTTCACCCAGTTTTATGCAGGCCCAACATAAATTGAAATTGTGGCCACATTTCTTACACCGTTACTGTTATAATAGTTTAGCATATAAAGTATTAAGTTTATTTGTTCTGCATTTTCTTGCCGATTATAGGTAAACCATTGAGGCATAACGTGTTGCACAATGAATGTTGATTGTCAACGCTCATGCATCTAGCGTAACGCTCGTGTTTTCAAACTCTCACACTTATGCAAGAATCTTATAGCAAATCTATATTATTTCATTATAAATCTAAAATTACATCAAAAGCATTGGGGTAGTTTGCAAACCATACAGACTATTCACATGGTAATAAAACTGTTACATGTAAATGCATGTGCATGCATGTACGAACTGAAGATCTCCCTCCAGCCAGCTGACCAAAGCTGGAAGCTCTGAACTCAGGCTCAGCCCAGACCTCCACTGCATCAACTCAATACGGATAACTTTGTTTTAACTTCACATGTAGATTCGTATGTAGTTATTATTTTTACTTCAGCATTCAGAATCAGCAGGAAGCTCTGTGTAGTCTAGTGGAAAATGACACGCTCTCTGGCTGGGTTTCAACTTTGAGAAAGTCTGAAGCTCATCAGTGACCAGCTTACTTTAAAAAGCAGCTCAAGTGAAAAGAGAATGAACCCAGGAACCATTGTATGTGACTTTATGGAACTGAACAGCCACACAAAACAAATATTTCTAAATAAAGCCCCAGAATCATCTGCCCAGAAAATTACGAAACACACATCACTATCAAGTTCAGAAAAGGAGAAATGAAAGATTTGGCCGGACTTTCCAGAAACGCTTTCTCTGCTTTCTCTAATGTCTTAGAATAGCAGACACCACCTACCGCCCTCCTGAGGAGCTGCTCAGACTTGTTGCGGTTAATATCCCTGCAGCACCAGCTGCAACATAAAAACACAAGAAAAGGTAAATATAAGCGGCCATGATGCTATAGAAAAGGGACCGATGAGTGAGGGATGAAATGAACATCCTCCAATTCATTTTTACATCATTTCCTTTCCGAGGCTTTCACGCAGAAACACACTACAACAGCACTGACACTAACATTATACACTAACACCAACAGTAATACTACCACTAACATTATAAACTCAAGGCAACAGTGTTATAGTTAGTTTGATCTGGCAGGTTGAGACAAAGGCATTTGATAGAAACAATCTTGATTCAAAAAACACCGTGCTTTTAGGGGTACAATTGTGAGTGTCACATACTTACACATACTGATCGAGGTTGTCCTGTTTTTTCTCAGTCACATAGTTACTGGGGATGTACCCTTCCTCTCTGCATAACATGCAAGCAATAAAAGCATTATCTCCATCCATTCAAATATATAATAACAGTGTCATCACTGTTGACAAACACCAGCAGCAAGGCAAGGGTGGGGAAGAGTTACACTCCCATGTCAGCCTAAGTGATGAATCTACTGCTTTTCACCTGTATTTGGGGTTTATGTGTCAGAGATGTGATTCAATTGGCTGATGGGAGCCGGGGGCACTGACCCGTGCTTATTGCGGGCCTTGTACCAGTGAACGTCACACTTCTCCAAGATAACGTATTCCTCCCCCATGACCAGGGTCAGGTCATGAGGTTCCATGCCCGCAAAGTCATACAGGGCGATGGCCACCTCCTCCTTATTCTCCACCGCACCCTCTTCTTCGGGGGGTGGAGGTGGGGGGGGGCGTCGTGTCTGAGGAGAACATGGCAGTGGTTAAGGGTTTTCGTCAAAGCAGGAGCCCCCCCGCATGGAAGGGGGCTGAGGAGGGAGGTGTTTTATACACACAACAAGACGGCATGTTGACTAGCGGGGGACATCTGTATATCATAAAGGTCAGAGCAGCCTGTGAAGATTTCAGGGCCCCTGAACTTAAGCTGCACTTAAGCAGTCACTGCCAGCAGTCAGCTGGGTCTCCAACACCAAAACGACGAAGAGAACAGCGTGAAATTTGCACATTTGCATTTAGAGAAGAAGGCTGTGTGAGGAGAGTGGTTCCCTTCAGCCCAGCCTTCATCCCCATGACGGGATTGCTGTGAATTTTATACATTAAGTGGTTTAGTTGCTGCAGTGAGCAAGGAGCCCCTTATGGAGCTCTCTGTCAATGGCACCTGTTACGGAACTCTCTGTCAATGGCACCCATTACCAAGCTCTCTGTCAATGGCATCCGTTACCGAGCTCTCTGTCAATGGTCCCCGTTACGGAGTTCTCTGTCAATGGCGCCCGTTACGGAGCTCTCTGTCAATGGCGCCCGTTACGGAACTCTCTGTCAATGGCACCCATTACCAAGCTCTCTGTCAATGGCACTCGTTACCGAGCTCTCTGTCAATGGCACTCGTTACCGAGCTCTCTGTCAATGGGGCCCGTTACCGAGCTCTTTGTCAATGACGCCCGTTACGGAGATCACTGTCAATGGCGCCCGTTACGGAAATCACTGTCAATGGCACCCGTTACGGAGCTCTCTGTCAATGGCGCCCGTTACGGAGCTCTCTGTCAATGGCGCCCATTACGAAGCTCTCTGTCAATGGCACCTGTTACGGAGCTCTCCAAGTCCTACAAACAAAAGTTTAGAAATACCTTTCCTGCAGTGTCATTTCCAGGAACAGGAGGAAGAGGTTTTCTCGAAACTGAAAAGAGGAAACAAGAATCCATTTCTTATTATGATTTTTGCAGACTCATCTGTAGGTTTGAATAAAAAAAAAAAAGTGTTTAACTGGAGCCACCATGCAGGCAACAGCCAGGACTATAAAGGTATCATGTTTGATATTTCCTTCTCATTTTAAGGTAGCACCTCTCCTAGTTTTCAGGTTAAACAGCTTAGAAAGCAGAAGTGAAATTAAAGTATGGCTGACTTGTAAATGGACGGATGGGTGGAGAGCTGTACCTCTACCAGAGTACACATGGTCGTGTGAATGTGTGAGGCACCACTGCAGAAGAGTGTGGCCAGAACAGCCTGGCAGAAGCTTCTGCACGTGAAAGGGGACCTGGGGTGTCCTTACTGTCTCCAAACAGGTTGTACTCCTCGCATCCGGGGGCCAGCTTGTCCACCTGCCGGCAACACTGCCAGACACCCTCATGCCAGAACTGCGGGTGGAATTTGGCCATGATCAGAGGGTTCTGTTTAATCTCTGCAACAGCAAAGACACAGCACATGAGAGGCAGCTAGCACAGCACATGAGAGGCAGCTAGCACAGCACATGAGAGGCAGCTAGCACGCTTCAGTAGCTCTGCCGCTGGTGTAGTAAACAAGCAGCAGGGTGTTCCCCAGCAGCTCTGCACCTGCGCTTACTGTCAGAGGGAGTACGTCAGCAGAGCTTCACCAAAAAAATCACACGGTGAAATAATTTTTAATGCATTTCATTTGAATACAGCCACGGAAATAATTAAGAGACCACAGCACAATTTTTGATTCACTCACTTCTCAATTTATGGATTTATGGGTGTGCGTCTGTGAATTTATATATATATATATATAAATTCACAGACGCACACCCATAAATCCATAAATCCAGCTTAAAAGTGACAACTTAGAGAATTGACGAGATATGTTCCTTCTAACAAGCAAGGAGCAGCGTGACGAATGACCTTCCTGTCTCCGAGCTGCACACCGCGGGGAATCCAGACTCACCTTCCTTTAGGTTCTGCACCCAAACACTCCTCATCTCGTTACTTGGGGCAAAAATATACAAGGTGCTTGCATCGTATATGACCTGAAGGATGAGGAGTTCAGTGAAGCGTATTAGACAACTTATGCTCAGAAATGTAAAACGCGTTCTAGAAATATCAACACTCCATACATTATATAATTAATTTATTGTTCCATATTTGACTTATTCTTTAGAGGTTTGGGGCAATACATATAAACAAATACTAAATCTTTGTCTGTGTTACAAAAGAAAGCTATGAGAATATTATATAAAATGAATGTTAGAGAACATACTAATAGCTAAAAAGATATTGCCATATAATTTACAGAAGTTCTTTGTTTGGAGATCAAGTGATGGTAATAGAAGGAAGTTTGATTTTAAAAGTATAATTGTACAGACAATATTAAAGCAGATGTGTATTTCAGTATATGGAGTAAAACTGTGGAATAATTTGGATGATAACTTGAAAAAATGTCCAACTATTAATCAATTTAAGAAACTTTACAAAGAAAAAATTAAGATCTTGTGAACTTATGAGTTAATGATGATTGAGTGATATTGTTTGCAATTTATTTTGTATGTCAGTTTATGTATATGGCCATATGTAATTTACTATATAATCATTGAGAAAGGGGCAGGACATACAAGAATTTTCTTCTTCCTGCTCCCCTTTTCACTTTCGGATTGTATGCAATGAACGGTTTGTGTTTGTGGCTTAATGATGATAACTGAAAAAACTGACTAAGTGGAATAAACTGATTGATTGATTGATTGATTGGTTGGTTGGTTGATTGATTGATTGATTGATTGATTGACTGATTGATTGGTTGAAATGTGTTACTCAGCGGGATTAAGTGGTGGTCGGACAACAGGGACATACCTGGAAGGGGTATTTATTCTGGCATGGAATAGCTGCACTGCCATTCTTCACTATTTCAACACACTTTATCTTCTGAAGGTCAATACATCCTTTCCTTGTCTTCCTCTGCAAAGCACATTGAAAATAACACACAGATGATGATCTCGGTTTCAGGCTCATCTGATATGGGTTTCCCCCATGAATGAATAGGCTGTTCTCACTGCACGGTGACATAGTGACTGAGCATGGAGGCCTGCGTCCCATGCGTGCGAGCATGGAGGCCTGCGTCCCATGCGTGCGAGCATGGAGGCCTGCGTCCCATGCGTGTGGGGATATGCCTTCGGTTACTGTCCTCAGTACTGTGCAAATGGCTGTGCGGGATTTGCGTCTGACCCTAACACTCCCAAAATGTGCTGCATGTGGCTCCATGCCCTCAGCACAAGAAGGCTGACAAACTGAGTAAGTGTAACAAAAAAAACAAGCTTCAAAGTTCAGATAAAGATGGCTATCTGTGAGGATACGGAGGACATTTCCGTCCTCAGTACACCCAGTAGGTTCTGCCCTCGGATACATCCAGTAACCAGTTTATCAGATCCACCTGTTGCTCATGCTAACAGCCAATCTGGCTGCACCTGAATACTGCACACAGAATCGGACAGGCAAGGTCAGGTTGCCTGTGAGTCTGAGCATGAGAATGGCTAAGGCGCCTAATCTGAGCCATTCTGGACGCTGTGCGGTGGTTAGGGCCAAACCGTGGTGATTCCAACATCTCAGAAACAGAGCTTACAGACATGACTGCCTGCCCTTAACCCGAACCCGAACCCTACCAAAACCCTCCAGCTCAGCCTGTGCTGCTTAGAAGCATGAACACTGTAACCATCACAAAGCAGAACTCCATTTCTCTTTCATTAAGGAGCGGAAGGAGCCCCGCTTTGCTCTGTATCTGAGTGTAATCGATAGCCGTCAGGATGCTCCAGAAGCTCAGGGTGGCTCCCAGAATCCTGAAGGCATTCGACACGCCTGGTCTGGGAGCAGGTACCCCGTGCCTTAGAGCGGTGCGCTGGGCTGATTGTGACGCCCCCCCCCGAACCTGCAGGAAGAGGTGCAGTGACAGAGCAGTGACAATAATAGAACAGCCCGCAGAGCCCAACGCCGGGCACGTCTTGCTGCTGCGATCAGGGAGGTGCTATCACAGCCTAAGGCCAGAAGGGAGAGGCTGAGGAACAGCTTCTGCCCTCAGGCCGTTGGTATCTGAGGACAGTCCACAGCTCACAAGCCATTTTATGCGCTTTATATATCCCAGACTGTCACTGCACACCATTTTACACTGCTGATATACTGCTGTTACTGCACACCATTTCACACTGCTGATATACTGCTGTCACTGCACACCATTTTACACTGCTGATATACTGCTGTCACT
>JAODLC010000015.1:6248769-6260878 GCA_026781145.1 Hippopotamyrus pictus
ACTGCTGTCACTGCACACCATTTTACACTGCTGATATACTGCTGTCACTGCACACCATTTTACACTGCTGATATACTACTCTCTATTATTGCCTATTTTGCAGTTATTTTATCTTGTTATTTCAATTATTTTATTTTAGATATTTATCTGTTCTTATTTGTATTGTTGTTGAATTTATTTTTTCATTCTTATTATATTTTATCTTATTATATTTTTACACCACTTTGTTGTCTTTTGTATTGCATACTTCCTTCAGCACAACCCAGGAAGCATAACAAAAAGCATTTCACTATACAGTTGCACATTGCATGTGTACGTGACAGAGAAAACTTGAATGTTGACCAAGTGGAGACTCTCACTGGACACAATGCAGGCATGTAGACAGACTGGCCCTATGGACAGTGCAGCCAGTGCCTCTCTCCTCAGACAGACACAAGGGTCCATCCCAAAATCTCACATATGCTCAGGCTGTTTTTCACTTTGCCTGTCAGTTCAGTCCTAGCAGACCAGTGGCTTAAGGTCTGGCTGAACACAAGCACAACCAACGAGGGGATGTCAGCAAAGGCCGTCCGGCATATTCATACAAACATCAAGGCAGAATGTGCAAAGCTCTCAGAAGAGACCTTCAGTTGTCCTGGGGGTGTCAGGCTAAAACACGTTAAGTTATGATTGTGTTAAGGCCTAAAATATGGTTTATTTAAACAGGCTTAGTACTTATGAGAAACTTTTCATTTCTAAATACGCAAGCATTCTATTGAGACAAAACTAAGTTAATAAAGTCTAATTTCATGTGAATTTAATTATAATAAAAAGCTCAGTTTTTAACTGATGCCAAGTCATCAGTCCCTCTCAGCCGACCACAGTTATGATCGGGGACTTGCTGTTGCTCCTGTGTGCACCTTGCATTTTATTTATTAGCAGACACAGCTCAGAAGGCAGGCTCAGACAGTCTCTGGAGCCACTGGGGTTGGTGTCCTTGCTGAAAGGCCAGATGCTGAAATCACTCTCATACCACTCTCAGTTAGTTTTTTTTCATAAACTATTGCTGTTATACTTACAATATATAAAGTGAAATGTATCTTTCCATTTTACTGTTATTCGTCTTCACTAATATGGTACTTTAAAATTATGCACAGATTGTGAGATTCCACCATGAATGTCGGGCCCTGCAAAATGACCTCACCTCGGGTTCTGCCATGACGTCTCTGTCACTCTCCTACACCCTGTCATCTCTCACAAACACATCCTAACTTTCCGGAAAGAATCACTAGCAAACACACATAAAACAGCGACTACTAGAAACCCATAGAAGTAAATATAAGAGATTTACTGAATCTCTTCTTGGTAATAAATGGGACTTTCCGCGAACACTATTTATGAACTAAATGGATTCTGAGTTTCTAGGAACTGAGTAACTTCATGGTCTTTTCCAAATAAAGGCCAGATCAGGCCTCGTTGTTTGAAGGGCTTCTTACTCATTCTTATACCCTGACAGCAAACAGTGGGATAGGAGCTGTGACTGCCACAAACACTATTTACCGCTGTGTTATCAGGGCTGCTATTTGTGCTATACTATTAACTAACAATGATCCCATGCCTATCGCGGAAGATGCGTTCCAGAATCATCAGCGATAGTTGAAAATCCGTGATATAGAAAGACCATATAAATATACAAATTTTTTTATAGTTTAAGCCTTAAAATACCCCTCCCACACGTTTTAAACACATGTAAACTTATTAAAACAACACATCTATGTGGATATCGGGGAAAGGATATGAGTAACATAATAATAACAATAATAATAATAATAATAATAAGCACTTTGTGCTTTGGACCCTTAATAATAATAATCTTATATATTCTTTTCATCCTTCTTGATATAGCGTACCGTCGATTCATTCAAGCTATAACGGCGAGCGACGTCCGCGTAATGCTTTCCTTCCCGAAGCATATCCAGCAGTTTTACCTTCTCCTGAATGGTGCTGGCGCTTAGGCTCACTACTATCAGAAGGCAATTAGAAGATGCAGGACGCTTGGGAGCCTTCGTAGGGCTTAAAGCAAAACGAAAACAATCGGACCACAAGCAAGGTACGCGATACTGTGACGCGTCGGGGAATAATCCGCAATATAGCGCGGGTGCGATAGCCGAACCGCGATGTAGCGGGGATCACTGCAGTTAAATTTGCACAATAAAACAATATTTACGAAACTTAATCAACATGATACTACAGAATTTCACCATTTCACATACCCCTTTATTGCTTGACTGTTGATTATGATACAAACTCTTCAATGAGTTAAGTTTACGTACCGCGCTTTTGTGCTCACCGCTCTCTATGTTGGCTCTCTACTTACGTGTCTGAAAGCGAGTGTCTGCAAGTCGGAGTGGAAGTAAAGAATAAACCGTTTTAGCAAAGGATAGGGGTTCTCCAAATAAAAACTGTAAGAAAAAAACTTCAAATCATGTGATGAGATTAATCGTATGTGTCTTTTGTAATATGTGATATTTGATTTTAGTTCATTTGAGCAATTTCACATTATTATGTGATGATGTCATCATGTGAGGACAACTTCCCCTGAAATTTTGTTGGCAACACTGTATGGTAACCTTACAGTTAACTCTCGTTTTACAATCTACACACAATTGACACTGTATGCGTGCATACAACTGTTTTTCAACAAAGGACACAAAACGCTAAGCTAAAGTTTGTTAAGCTTCAAGCAAATGCTGCGATTCACTGTCCACACAAAAGTAAAAATAAAGTGTGAAAGAGCCAATGGCGTCTGGACGCTGACGTCACTTGTGAGCATGTAGGCATGTGCATATCATTTAATAATAACAAATCCTTTATTGTCCCTGTACAGCAAATTCTTTTTATGTCTCCCTCACCTTGAGTAACTCGCTCTTTGTTGAGCAAGCTGTCCGCAAAGGGCAGCCACCCGTAGCAGCGCCCAGGGAGTTAATGGCCTTGGTCAAGGACCCGCAGATAAGCTGAGGTTGGGTTTGAACCGGTGACCTTCTGATTACAGGCCCGCAGGCTTAGCCCACTGAGCCACACGCTGCCCCCAATAATAAACGCTTAGTAAACTTGTGCAGGAGCCTTGCAAACCTGTACGATGATACTGAGCGGCTGCCATACATTGATATTTGGTGTTTTTTTCTTCACTTGGTACTCCAATGCAACTTGCAACACTGCTATTTCTGAAAATCTGCCCGGATGCTGGGACAGGGGCCCAAAAAGAGGATGTGTCTGGGGAAACCCAGATGTACGGTGACCCTGCTGAAAATCATTCCATTCCGACAGATCGGACCTCAGTGTTAAACAGGTTTTAATTTTAGCTATCTAGGTTTGTTTTTATGGGTTTCAGAGCTAAAAACAAACCGAAGCTACATTCATATAATAAAAATTAAGGGTTTAGCGTTAATCATCAGCTTATGCTAATTTTTAGCAATTTATCAGTTTAGTGTCATCTCGTTAAATATTGGATTTAGCGGATTAGCGGTTATGGAAGCTAACGTTTCGGTTAGCTGTGCCCCCCACCGTCTGTTTATTTTATTTTATTTATCCTTTATTTTACCAGGAAGGTTCCATTGAGATACAATATCTCTTCTTCCAGGAAGTCCTGGCTAAGATGGCAATAAATAAGAAAAAAAAGACAAAAGTTACATATACATACATACAGATACAGAGATGATTAATATGAACACAGACTAAAATACATACAAATACTCAAACTATACATATAATTAAATTAATTTATACAGAACATGAATGTGTAAATACCATAAATTTAGTTTTCCCGGCATTTAACACCAGTTTTAACTTGAAAAGAGACATCTGTAATAAATTAAAAGCAGACTGTAATGAATCTATTGTTTGTCACAGTGACAAAGCACTGGTGTAAAGAATAGTATCATCAGCATATAAGTGTATTTTTGCTGGTTCTAACCCTAAACTAATATTGTTTTATATAAATAGAGAATAAAACAGGTCCTAAGATAGAACCTTGAGGCACACCAGTTTTTACTATTTGAAGGTACAGTTATAGTTATCTATAGCTACACACTGTTCTCCCAGTCAAGTAATTGGAGAACCAATTCAATACAGTGCCACTAAATCCTATACTCTGTAATCTTTGCAGAAGAATCTTTGCATGATCAACAGTATCAAATGCTTTTGTTAGATCTATAAAAAGAGTAGTGCATGATTTTTTTGTTATCCAAATCAGTAATTATATCATTTGCAACAGAAGTTATTGCAGTTATGGTACGGTGGCCCTGTCTAAAACCAGACTGAGTATGACATAAAATATTATTACCAGATAAAAATGCTTTAAGTTGGTGATTAACAAAAGGTGTAAATAATTTGGTAGTGACCAACAATCTGGAAATGCGACGATAATTATCCATAGGAGGTGGGATCACCTCCTTTTAGTAGTGGAAAGACAAAGGCTGACTTCCAGGAGCTATAGGGATTAACCCACTACAGAGACCACGATTAAAAACAGAGGCAATAGGACCAGCAATCAGATCTGCCGCTATCTTTGAAAAAATAAGGCTCAATCTCATCTAGACCAGCAGCCTTTATGCAATCCAGGTTTAATAAGGCATTGCGAACGTGGGAGGCAGGAATCGTAGAAAAGTTAAAGTTCGCGGAACAATTGGAATTGATAACTGCACTATCCCCTGAATCTACTGGAAGACTGGATTGAGTAATAATTCCTGCATTAATGAAATGCGTATTAAAAGCATCTACTATGTTTTGTTTACACTTAATTTCACCTTGATTTATTACTAAGGATTCAGAGTAGGAAGAGTAGGAGGTGCTATATCTCCAGCAGATTATTTAATTAACTTCCAGAATTTTTTAGGCCTTCAGCGGGACTCACCTCCGGCTTGCCCTCGTAATACGCCAGCTTGCTCTTGGTGAGCACGAAGACCCTCTCCTTGTAGTTCAGTGGCGACGTCCTCTTCTTCTGCTGTGAGCGCTTGATCAGGACATCCTCCAGGATGGTGTCGGGATCCATGTCGGCCTCGGATGGGATGTGGGTTCTCCTGCCATCGACTGGGCACTGGTCCACTTCACTGAACGAAAGCCAAGCAGTTCCGCATCAGTAAAGACATGTTGGGGGAAATCAAGTGAGCAAACCATTAAGCCATTTCCAGCGAAATGGTAAAATTACAAACCTGCTATTTTCATGCTGTGATCCCACGTATTTAGAAAAAAAATACTGCATTTGTTAAAGAGTTGTCTTCTGAAAACTGACATCGTAATATGGTAATTAATCGCAGTTATGCTTTCTTATGTCAGTATAGTTAATAATCTATACCTTAAAGTAAGGGGTCAGATGCGTGTCACGAAGGTCAGAGTCACCATATCGGCACAGTTGCCGCACTTATCACACTTCCTAAAATATTGTCCGCCACTTGTAAAATATTTGCTTCACTACTGCTGATGGACATAAAGTAAGAAAATCAAGTGCATCAGCAAGAAGCGCTTGAATAACGTACCAGGCACTGGAATTAGTCCTGAGTTTGCGGTTCCGGTACCATTGCATGCTGACAGTATATGTCTTAAACAAGTGGACTTTAAACTAACCATTCAGACTCTTTTAAATAAACAACTTCGACTATACTGTCCTGCGACTCCTTCTGTTTAATGTTTTACCACACTGGCAATGATTGATCTGCTGGTTAAACTGCAATTACAATAGGTTTAGAAACAGAAAGTGATTAACGTTAGTAACTCTTACCTTTCTTTTTAAAAAGTTGAAGCAGGACCGCTGCTGTCACAATCAGTCACAAACACACCAATCTGTCACAAACCCACCAAGTGCCACGCAAAAATAATGGCTAAGGGAAGTTGGACTTCAGTGTGATATCGCTGGCATTTCCTTTAACCATAGAAAATTTGACTGTCAAATATGCATGAAAAAAGCGGCGCTGTCAAGCGTGTATAAACTTGCGTGATAGGTTAGATTTATTAATTACTGCACTAATATTGCACTAGCGCAAGATCATCTCGGTAAAAAAAATAAAGCGTTGAAAGAGACGAATTTCACTTGAAACACGCATTACTTTGTGAGGCCAGTTAAAATGCACTGATATATAGCAAGATCTTTCTGCTTCTGGTGGACGCGATTTGCCCTCTAGCGGAGTCGTAAATACTTTCTATTTTGAGGTGTCAGTATAATATAATTTAACTTATTTTACTTGTTTTATTTACACCGTTATTGCTGGCATCACGCATCTTTCGGGACCTTTATAATACATTTTCAGAGAAACGAAAAACGTATTTTTACTTACTCTGACAATGAAAAAATAACGCTGAAGTTATATAAAGGGACAATTTCCTTTTCGGAAACTTTTTTTTCGGCATTTTACTTCGGCGAATGAGAGGAGGATATTATCACACACGTGGCCGCGGCGCGTTATGCTCATTCTGTGCTTTTAAGCAATAAGTTCCGACGTAATTCACCCCCAGCACTGACTGCATTTCGCTTTCCGTGTCGTAGCGATTAGGAGTGTATTCATATATTAAATTGTAATACATTTGGATAAACCCATAGTAGAGCTTATCCGAGACGAATGATGTAGAAAAACTGCCCTGCGTGTCCACAGTTTAAACGGAGATGCCCTGGCCTCGCTGTGAATTAGCGCAGCTGTAAATAAACGTGTATCCCTCTTCTGGGAACAGGAAGGCGGCTGCTGACCGAGGTAAATAAGGCGGAATTTGGGTGAAGTGGGCAAAGTGTCGGCTGATGCCGGCTGAAAGCGAAAGAAATGCCATGACAAGAGAAATTGTGTAAAATTCTTGTGTGGCCCCACCCCTACCTCTTTTTGGTGGTGGGTGTTTCAGAATTGGATATTGTTTTTTTTTGTTTGTTTTTTTTTTTTTGTGTGATTGTCCTTAGTGTGTCCAACTAGGTTTTGTTTGTTTGTTTTTAACCTGCCTTAAATAAAAATAAAATTTAATTTAAAAATGCCGCAAAGCACCATACCTTTCATATGAGTTATATGACTTATATCTAAAAATGTATAATGACTAAATGAATAATGAGTTACATTACAAAATGAGCATGGCATTGTCTGGAGCGTGACATCCGAGGCTGATTCCAGCCATGATGGATCTATCCCTGGAACATGTGTCTAACAATTTGACATCTCTGAGTGACAATTCACTGTTTGAAGTGAGGAAGAGGCATAATGCTTGTAATGTTTGCAAATCGATATGCAAATAATTCACAATGGCCAGTTGTAAGCCAGTCGGCCAAGCTCATGTCACCGTGCCAAAGCACTTAGCTGTATACACACGCCAGTAGGAGTTGAATGAAAATCATACCACTGCCTTGTGTTATGTGCAGTAACATATAAACAGTGATTTAGTCATGGAGGGATTCACAGGCTGCCAGTATCAGCACCGACTGTAACAAAAATGAAAAGCCTGAGTTTGCCCTGTGGCCTGTACTATGAAGCGGGGTTAGTGGCTTATCGGGGTAACTTGTCGGATTTAAGGTAGTCTGAGCAAAATGTAAGTGAACGAATATGAAGTCCTTTTAAACTCTGGTACAGTACCTTAAATCCGACAAGTTACCCCGATAAGCCAGTAACTCCGCTTCGTAGTACAGGCCACTGGTCTCTGTGACAGGGTTGGGGCCATTCCGGAATGCAATCATCAATTCCAATCCAAATCAGGAAATGGAACTGGAGTTAGAATTTATATCTCCCTGAAAATTAATTGAATTCAGTTCCAATTCTTTTCCTCATAGTTTCTTTTTCCACTCCCAATTGATGAATGCATTCCGGAATGGCCCCAACCCTGCTCTGTGAACATGTGATATTGCATGTATTACAAGCTGCTTAACACATGTGTCAGGTCTTCAGCATCTCTTACACCCACTGCACCACGTTTCCTGCCCTCCTTGGAAATCGTCTAACTAAGATGTTAACGAGTTGAGGTTTTGGCCGACGTCATCTCCTCTCCTCCTCGCCCTGAAACGTACACTCACAGCTCATGACCACAAACTTACTCACAAGCTGAAACTGTTCATCGCTGGAGCAGAAGCTGTGGGCACGGCGACGGGACCCAGAGGATACCATGATCCTGTCCAGTAAGTAACGTGCCGTCACAGAATCGAGTGCAGGCCGTAAATGCGGACGGACGTAAACAAAAGGGGACGCAAAACTCTGGATCGAACAACAGGCAAGTCGGTCTGCCACCAGGAAGCCGCCGCGGCTGAGGGACAGTGGCTCTCACTGGACTTCGCTTGTTTCCATTTTTATACACTCCTCCTTTTTGAGTTCTTTTCTGCCAAAAAACACTGAAGGCAATATTTTGCTCGTCAGGCCATCATGTACCACGGCCTTCGTATTTTATAAATAGGATACAGACACGGACGCTGTACGCATCTGGTGAAATGAGCAGGTGTGGTTTCTCCAAGCATTTAGGCTGTGATGTAAATCATTGGCTCTGTGTTTTTCATGCACTTGTGACACCAAACTACCTAGAAAAATGACGACCAGCCAGTGGCGCAGACCACCTTTACAGTGCCGCAGTCATGGAAGCAGCCTGTGGGCATCGTTTGCAGGGACGGTCTTGTCTGTTCTTTCTGAGTCTGGCTAAGCTGAGGGGGTCTGCTTTCATCTAACATTTTCTCTGAGGGTCTTCCAGGAAACCTTCATTTTGTGCTTGCCGCAGAAACAGTGTTGGTGCTGTGAGATCAGAGGAGCTCAGCCTGAGTTCCGCTGCACTTTTTGTGAAGTAATGCGCTGTTTGAATTATTCTGAAGCGGCTCAAACAAGCAAGCAAACATAAATAAATAGCTTTGCTCTCATGCTACAATAAGCACCAAATTAACTAACCTGTGATAATTTGTGAAGCCTTTGATTTTTAAAGCGCAAAAGATGTTTTAAATGTCAATGGGAATGTCCGTTTGGACCAGACGTGAGCTCAGATATTGGCTTCTTGGACATAAACATGCATTTGGTTGCACAGCGTCAAAAGTCATTCAGATTCATCAAAAACATGACATGGCCAGAATTCTGTAATAGAACTTCAGCATCATGCTTAAATAAAATAATTACAGCTATATACACATACATACTAGTTCTCACACTGAAGTAAAAACATTTCACATCCCACCTTGTCAAACATGCAATATGTTTTAAATGTGTAGATCATACAGCAGACACACGTGCGTATGACCCTTGTTCTCCTGATGCATGTGTCAGTTCTCCCCAAACAGAGCCGTCATGTTAGTGTTTTAGCAGCTTTTAAAATCATGTGCGTCAGGTGACCACTGCACCTCTGCATCTCCTTCCAGATCAGGCCGTACAATCGATCTTCTGCTGCTGCTGCTGTACCAGGAATAAAGGGTAATGTCACCTTTACAAGGGCACACTTCCTTGGGTAGATCGCCCTTCTTGGGTCATGCAGTCACCAATGCTGATCTCCTGGAGCAGAGAGAAGGGCACCCAGGGACAGGCAGAGAGGAGCGACGGGGAGCTCACGACCTCCTGCTCCAGGCGAGTCTGCACGGTAAGCGTTCCGTCTGATCAGCCATCCCCAGGAAGCATGGAGGCCCAGTCCGGGGTCACACGCATGGAAGCTGAAAAGTCTCGCTTCAGTATCAGGAGAATGCAAAAAAGACATTAGTGAAAGTGGAACATTAGTCTGTGTTTGCTAGGGTTAGGGATATGACGATGTCTACAGTGAAACACCGAGATGGACAGTGACATGGGGGGTAGTCTTGTAAAGGTACTACACTTTTTTTATACATTTATTTATTTATATTTCTTTTTTTTTTGCAGATTTGAGCCAATTGACTGGCTATCCTCCCCCCTACCCACATTCATCCCCCCCCCCCGTAGTACATTCCCTTACGCACTCGAAATAAAGTCTGCGATTTGAGATTCTGAGCTTTACTTAGGCCCTACTGGTAAAAGTGACGATGTAATGATAGAGTTGGTGCCTAGAAATGACCACTTCGTTCTGCATTTTCAGCACAGAAAAGCATTGACTCTTTAAACTGTACTCAACTTTTTTGAATGTAAAATGAAAATCCGGAGTTTTAGCCTATAAAGTGTGTCGTAGTTTTTCTCTACAGTAAATAGTGTGTGATTAGGAACAACTTCATTCTTTTATTTTGGTTTATACTAACATCTTCTGTTATCTTTTATGTGACTTATTAACTAATCGGAAAATGTAATTATTTGAAGTCCGGCCAGATACTTAGCCTAAACTACCCTGTTCAAATGCAGTGCAGGGAGACTAGGGTTGTAACAGGCAGGATGCGACGACAAATCAGCAAGAGTCTCCTCTAAGTACTAGATACAATATTAATAATCCATTGACAATATATTCACAGTTAAATGTGTGGAAATGGCGAAAAAGCGTTAATAGCAATATAACGATTTGAAATGATTTATGACAGATCTAAAAAGAAATGGGAGCGTTTGCTCTGTAGGTAAGCTTTAATCCTCAGAGTCGGCATACAAATTCCGACTCTGGCATTGGTGGGTACTGCGGCAGTGGTGGGGAGGGGGCATAGCGATGCTGTCAGTCATCGGCGAAGTACGATGACATCGTCCTTTGGCCCATAGTTAGGGTTTACTGTTAAGGTGGAAATGGGCAAATTATACCAAACACTGCTTAGTTCGTAATGAACCCTGTATGTAGTATAAGGCTGTTATACTGACATATGAAATGATGTAAAGATACAAAGTACTTCTGTAAAACCACTGTGGTTTATAGGAGGGGGCGTCAAATTGCAGCTCCCCCACCACAGGAAATGAAGTTCTCATACGGTCAAAGCTCTGAAGGAATTAGTTTTAGCTGCTAGTGAGAGACAGAAAGGGTGGAAAGCATAGTTGATTACTGTCATTTTCAGTCTAATTTTTAAAATGTTCTTGTTAATAGGCCTACAGTACTTGGGCTGCCAACATTCTCGCATCTGGCATGGCTCACGCTTAAGACCATCACACAAGAACACACAAGGTTCTCCCATATTACCTAGACAGTGTGTTCTCGCATCCGGCATGGCTCACGTTTAAGACTATCACACAAGAACACACAAGGTTCTCCTATATTAGTTAGACGGAGGGTGGCTCAGACAGTTTCCACCTCGCTCTAAACTTTTTTGATTTAAAGAATGATGCTATAGCACAGAATGGAATTGCCAAATTAGATTGCTCATTAATATATTAATTTGCATGGGTGGCTAATGAACAAATGAACTGGCAATGATAAACTGAGTAAAGGGGTGTCTCAGATCAGCAATATTACCCAAGCCTTCTGTGCATGAAGTTAGGTAAGTGACTGCTGTAGTTCATTTTTCATTCCCTTTAGCAAAACGTTGGCAACATATTATTTTCAAGGACACAAAACATCAGAATTTGGAGAAATACCACCAGTGACAAAGGATTTATCTCATACGATAAACATGAAGGTTTTTAAAGCTCTTTTAGCCTTAGATGTTATTTTTGCAGATTTTTGCTCTGGGACCTGGATCCGAAAAATGCTAACAAACCTCCTTAAAAATGCTGACTAACCCTAATCCTAACCCTAACCCTAATCCTAACCCTAACCCTAATCCTAACCCTAACCCTCTCTTTTCAGTTAACGTCTGATGGAGAATGTGACTGAGGTTCATTTCATTTTAAAACAGTAACTAACGGCTCACAAGTTAAAAATATTGTAAGTTGTAATATTTGTTTTATTTTGTTGAAGGCTAATACCTTAAAATGAGGTTCCTTCCAGTTATTAAGCACGCTTTGAATTGTTGGTCAGGCTGCAGAATACAGTTTAGCTTCATGCATTTTCGGAGGATCCAGCACTTCTTCTCTGAGACGGATGCATGTGTGTGATGTGGGCGGGGCCACTCAATGAAGGGCTGTCTTTTCATTGGTATACTACCTACATTTGCATTTCATTCATGCATCCTCCGCTGCTCATCCGATTCCAAGTCACAGGGACAGCAGTCTAAGCAGAGATGCCCGGACCTCCCTCTCCACAGCCACCTCCTCCAGCTCAGGAGGAGACAAGGAGCATGCACTGATACAGGAGGAGACAAGGAGCATGCACTGATATAGGAGGAGACAAGGAGCAT
>JAODLC010000015.1:6263301-6278021 GCA_026781145.1 Hippopotamyrus pictus
GCACCCCTCAGCTGAACCAAGATTGGCCCTGAATAACCATATAAATGAATAAGATCTCTTTTGGGTAAAAATTTGGCCATCCCCCGACTCGAAGTTGAAGGGAGGCGACCCAACATATTGGCACCAAACGGGGGGGCTATAAGCAGACCCAACCATGCCCGGTGCCTCTCACCATCGGCAACACTGATAGTCCAGCTCATCTCCAGGAGTTTAGTTCCAGAGCCCGAGCCGTGCGTTGAGGTGAACCCGACTATACTGTATCTAGTTTCTCTTTACGAGAAATGGACGAAATATACGAAAATAATTGTCGCGTGCAAGTGTGTGTGTGTGTGGATTATGTTTATATTATATTGTGGGGACCAAATGTTCCCCACAATGTAATTATAAACCTGTTATTTCGACATTGTGGGAACCATTTTTCTGGTCCCCACAAGAATCTGTGAACGCAATCAAAAAACTAAAAATACCAAAGGTCTTGTAATTTGTGTGGTTACTTATGGGTAAGGTTAAGGCTGGGTAGGGGTTAAGGTCGTTATGTTGGGATTAGCGTTTTCCCCATAGAAATGAATGGAGAGTCCCCACAAAGATATAATTACAGTCTCTGTACAGTGTGTTGGGGGGATGTTGGACGACTCAGTATTATCGTTTATCATGATATCGCCCAGCCCTAGTGTGCACGGCTGCCTGAGTGGCATGGAAACGTCACAGGCCCACTGGGAAGTCCCCCGCGCTCGTGATCGTCACTTTGCCCAGCTGGTTAGAGGTACTTTATGTACCCCGTAGTGTCTGGTGATGACGCGACTTCAGGCCAGGCCTTCACAAGTGGGTCATAAAGTGAAGATTCATCATTTAATGCTTTCAAAAACAAAGGATATATCTCTGCAACTTAAAAGGGCAACCGTTGCTTAAATGTGTCAGTCTGACAGATCGAGGCGGAGGCCCCCCCCGCCCCCACCCCTGGACGGCGAGGGTAGCCAGCTGCACGTAGTCGCCCTCTATGACTTCACAGCCACTGAGGACTCTGACCTGACGCTGCGGCAAGGGGAGGAGTACAAGATCCTCCATAAGCAGGACCAGCTCTGGTGGAAAGCGGAGGACAAGCAGGGGTACGTGAGAACCGGGGGTCCGTGAGAACCGGGGGTACGTGAGAACCGGGGCTGCGTGAGAACCGGGGCTGCGTGAGAACCGGGGCTGCGTGAGAACCGGGGCTGCGTGAGAGACGGCCATTTTGGGGGGCATTACATCACACTAAACCTGTCATAAGCTGCTTCTGCCTGCTTATGTGGTTCACTATGCTTTTTTTAGGAATAAAGGTTTCATTCCAAGCAATTACGTTGCAGAGAAGGACAGGATAGAGGCACATGAGTGAGTATGACTAGCACGTGCAAACTGCAGGCAGTGTGAGTGACATCATTCTGACCCCGAGCCTCTTCTGCTGCTCACAGGTGGTACTGCAGGAACCTAAGCAGAGCCCAAGCTGAACAGCTCCTGCATCAGGAGGTGAGTGCCTCTGCTTAATCACATTTCTGCCATTACTGAAAGAAAAGTCAAGCTTTGTTTTCAGCTTCTCTAGTCAGGCTTGTAATGAGCTCAACCTGTGAAAGCTGGACCTTTTGCTCAGGTAGTCAGAAACATGTGCACACACACAGGCACAGGCACACACAGGCACACACAGATACACACAGGCACACACACAGAAACACAGATACACACACACAGATACACACATACACACACACAGATACACACAGGCACACAAAGACACACACAGGCACACACTTGCAAACTAAATATGATTTGCTTCTAACCTCAGTATCTGGAGAAAGTTGAGTCACATGCAGATATTACTAGAATAGGGGCACTCTCCCTTCACAGAGTATTTTAGGTTGACAGGAAAGGTCCAAATAAGCTGACTGATCTGATCAGTTTAAATGCCAGTTTATGAATAAAGCAGAAACATGAACCTTATTCTTGTATTAGCACTGGTGTATATATGTACCTGCTCTAGCTCTGAAAAACGAGCCTGGTTTTGTTCCCAAGCTCTATATCCAGCTACCAGATCAAAGGGAAATGTGTGTCTTCTTTTTAATACCCAGCACGAAGCCATGTGCAGTGTTTTCAGCTTCAGCCCTGACCTGGAGGAGTCTGGTTAAAGCAAACTTATGGTTTTGTTTTCAGGCGACGGACGGTGGCTTTATAGTGAGGGACTCGAGCCAAAAAGGATGTTATACAGTGTCAGTATTTACCAAAGCTTTAAGGTGAGAGTCTGCTGAATGCGGTTTGCATGTGCTGTGTGTGGTGTGCTTTGGACAGATGTGTATACTACATATCTGTGTCGATGAGGTCTAACTTGGGACTGACACAGTTCCGGTGTGTAATTGAGGATGAGTAATCAGCCACATACCACAATAGGATAAAGTATGACTGATACCCCTTAGAAATGTTAAGTGTATATTTACCCTAATGGATCTGCACAAATCGTGCACTCCTATTTCACGTCTTCTCATCATAATTACATACCAATAATACAAACACCAAACTTCAGAAAATGCTCGCAGTGCAGACGGATCCCAGTGACCTCACCAGCCACGCTTGTCGTTCCAGTTCTACAGATGGCTGTATTCGGCACTACCAAATCAAACAGAACAGCTCAGGGCAGTTCTTCCTGGCTGAAAAGCACGTCTTCAACTCCATACCCGAAGTCATTAACTACCATAAATACAATGCGGCAGGTGAGCCTCCCTACGAGATCCGAGGGAACGGCAGGCCAGCAAGTCGATTAAAGCTCTCCTGTAAACACCCGCAGGTCTTGTCACTAGATTGCGTTTTGCGGTGGGTCCCATGGGTCGGTGCGTGCCAACCACAGCGGGGTTCAGCTATGGTAAGATGGCGCACAAACACGCCGCACGGACACTGGTGTTCACTGAAGATACCACAGCATAAGTGTTTAACACAAGTCATGTAACACGCCTTTGGTGGTAGTGTGAGATCGCTGTGCGATGCAGCTAAACAGTATCAAATAATGAAGTGATTCTTCATTGATTTGTTATGTTTTTTTAGAAAAATGGGAGATCAACCCGTCAGAACTGTCCATCCTGAAGGAGCTGGGAAGAGGCCAGTTCGGCGTGGTGCATCTTGGGAAATGGCGCGCTCTCTGCATGGTGGCCATCAAGACTATCAGTGAGGGGGCCATGTCGGAGGATGACTTCATCGAGGAGGCCAAAGTCATGACGTAAGCGGCGAGCGGCGGCTCTGCCGCGCGCGTCACAGGCAGGCCGGATGTCACCGGCCGCTCTGACTTCCTCCGCCTCCTCCTGTACCCCACGCTTTCACCACATTTCCACATTTCACCTCTTTTTCCATTCCATCAAAGAGCCCATCTGCGTGAACGCTGCCCTTTTCTGCTGAGAAAGGCCCGACTCTGAATCTCTGGCTCTCACATGCCCGTCGCCGCTCACTTGGAGGTGGTCGCCGCTCTGCTTTGGCACCCGATGGCTGCTTCCTGAGCAGTGATTCTCTCATCTTAAACGGCCTCTTTACTTCTCGGGTTTCCAGCTGTGGCACGATGCCTGCACCTGCTACACTACGGTGCTTACACGCCCAGCCTCTCTTCGGCCTCCAGTCGCCAAAAGCCTCGTTTTTGTGGGCATACTTTTAAACAGAAAGGGAAAGGCTTCTGTTAGTTTGCAGTAACTGCCGTCTGCTACGTGTGTCCTATGAGTGCTGAGTGGCTGTCACATCACCCTATGACTTTCCTGACTGGAATGATGCTCTGCGGTCTAAGAGACACCCCCGCGTCCCTCCCCACAGGAGCCTCTGCCACCCCAAGCTGGTGCAGCTCTATGGCGTCTGCATGAAGCAGCGGCCCATCTGCATTGTCACCGAGTACCTGGAAAATGGCTGTCTGCTCAACTTCCTGCAGCTGCATATCAACAGCAGCAGCAGCGAGTGTCTGCTGGCCATGTGCCAGGACGCCTGCGAGGGAATGGAGTACCTGGAGAAGAACAGCTTCATCCACCGTGACCTGGTGGGGGCTGCATCCTCGCCATTACGAGACAACCCTCCTTCTGTAATTCGCAGTGTTGAGGGCCCACAGCGGATCAGAAGTAGCCATCTAGCGCCAGTCATTTAGGATTTCTGGTTTCTGATCAGCTGCTTATTCTGCAATATGAGCCAATTCTGTTTTCATCTCCTCCACAGGCTGCCAGGAATTGTTTAGTCACTGAGAAGAATGTGGTAAAAGTGTGTGATTTTGGCATGACAAGGTTAGACTCTTTCTGTAGCCATCATTGTTAATGTTGACAAGATTGTGCCCTCATGTGCGGAAGCTGATGTCCTAACCTTGTGCTCATTACCAGATACGTGCTGGACAACCAATACACCAGCTCCATGGGCTCGAAGTTTCCCGTGAAATGGTCACCCCCCGAAGTGCTGCACTTCAACAAATACAGCAGCAAATCAGATGTCTGGTCCTTTGGTAAGTCAGAGGCTCAGCTATCTCCGGGGGCTGTTTGGCTGTTTCTGTTTCTCTGATCAGAAGCTCATCTTGGCCTCAGCAGAATAATCATATGTCAATGGGTCTTTGACCAAAGGCACTTACAGTAACCCCCAGTTTCAGGGGTGCTGTACGCTGGCTGACCCTGTGCTGTGACGCCCATAGATTCCTCTCACCTCTGTCTGTGTCTGTGTGTGTCAGACAGAGCAAGATGGGCAGCCGAGGAGGCAATTTCCCCATGGGGATTAACAATTTGCTTATGCGCGTCACAGTTACTCAGTTGCTGGAATCATTGCCTTACGCAGCAGTTGAGGGTTCGAGTCCCGCTTTTGTGTGCACATCGGAACTACTGAGCACAGTAGGCTTGCTTTGCTCAGAGCTGGGGAGATGTTCCACTGATCATTCAGGACATCAGGTCTCTTTAGAACCTGGAGCCCTTGTCCTGCATGTGTGCTGACTCTGGTGCCCTCGGACGTTTAGGTGTGTTGATGTGGGAGGTCTTCACTGAGGGAAGGACTCCTTTTGAAAACAAGCCCAACCATGAGGTTGTGGAGGAGGTCACCCAGGGACAGAGACTCTATCGGCCTCACAAAGCCTCCTCTGAGGTATACAGGCTGATGTACAGCTGCTGGCATGAGGTGGGCCACCATCCACAGTATCAGCCTATGTTTAGCATAGCAGACGTCTTTAATCCTGAGTCTTAATGGTACATCTTGCTTTCAGAATCCTCAAGGAAGACCGTGTTTCTCTGAGCTCCTGGATGATATTAAGCACATTGCAGAGTCTGAATGAAAAAGCCCGGCGGTTAAAAATGCATGGTCTTCAGACCATCAGTGGCGACGATGGCCACTTCCTTCTGGATGCCACCGCACCATTTTTACCTCAGCAAAAACAAACATGCCAACATCAAAACTTCCAATTGTATCAAAGACCTTACACTATTTTAAAAAATAACTAATTATCTGGTTTCATACTGACCACTAAAAATATTTTTGCTTTGCCCGTCTATAGTACAGTCTATTCAAAAAGTGTATATAATTCTTTGGTTTTCTATTGTACATTGTCAGAGTTATTGTATATGTCATAGGTATTGAAGGACATCAAAACATTTTAATTATTGTATAATTACACTATTGCTTAAAATATGTAATTAAATGTAAAGTATGAATTTAATTTCTCTGTGTGTGTGGTTAATTACAAGAAAAATCCAATATGTGTTTATTTTGCAATTAAAAAAATGTAAAGTACCGAATAAGATTAACCTCACAGGCTGCAAGACACCTGTTCTGGTTAATAGTGCTGTCAATCACTTTATAAAACTCTTAAAAAACCTTAGGTGAGCGAGGTGCTCTGGGTCAAAGGTACTGAGACTTTCCAAACAACATTATTTCCTACTATGTTGCGCTAAGCACCACCACCCGCCTGCAGTATAAGTACGTAGATTATTCCGGTCGCCTTCTTGTTGATCTGTCATATCATTGGTTAATACCGCTGTCAATCATGAGTGTTCAGGGCTGAGTCATTTCCCCATAGGCTAAATATCCAGTCACTTTGATGGTAATTTGGAATTTCATTGGTTAAGAACGTTATCCATCATGAGCACATCCGTTCTTGAATGGCTAGATGGCCCGCCCTGAAAGCTCCTTACAGAAACTCAAACCTATTCAGCTTTGCGCTGAAGGTTGACGTGAATTTCTACTTACATCTTGTGATTTTGCGTTTATGCAGTTCCATAATGTTGTTCTTGAACCGTTTTCTTGTTGTTTTCTTCTAGCATGATAGTAATTCGGTGCACATTCGAACACTAATGATAAGATTATGGCTACACTGTACCCTGTTATAGTTGCCAACATGTTATATAAAGAAAAGTTTGTATCAGCCTAGCTCACGGTGGTAGTATTGATTATCGGCATTATACAGGTTTCTTTTTGTTTACCCCAGGGGCCTGTACAAGAATTTTACAACAATGTCGCCCTCTAGTGGGACACTAGTAAACACCACTTTTTGTTGCTAGGAGACATTTTTGAAAACCTCCATTAACTTGGGGCGCACCATCACATGCCCCTGTGCAACCAGGTATTTTGCCCTGAAGTATTGTATGAGGCAGCAGGGAAGTCTCCATTCATAAATATATCCAAACTAAGCTAACAACTTTACTTTCTAAATAACTGATACACAGAGCAGCACCGTGTATGACCTTTATGGCCATTGGCCATATTAACGTTGCTCACCAAAAATATGAAAAGCTGCTAAATTTGGAAGTTTTGGGAAAGGTGGTGAGTTCGCTGGGTCTCCCCGTGTTCGTGTGGGTTTCAAATGGGGGCTCCGGTTTCCTCCCACTGTCCAAAAGCGTGCAGAGCAGGTTGATTGGCGAGTCTAAATTGGCCCTGTAGTTGTGTGAGTGTGGCTGTGTGTGTGTGTGTGTGTGTGCGTGTGTGTGTGCACACACGCCCTGAGGTGTGTTGGCGACAGCCCAGGGTTGGTTCCTCCGGTCGACCCTCCTCCCATGACCCCAGTTGGGATTAAACAGTTACGGTGATGGATGGATGGATGGATGGATGGATGGATGGATGGATGGAAAAGGTGGTTGAACAGCAACTTTGTGCCTTCTGAGAGGAGCAGCGGTTCTTTGATTCCTTTCAATCTGGTTTTTGGAGGCGACATTCTACAGAACCAGCCCCTCTTAAAGGCTATGATGACCTTTTAATTGCTACTGATGCAGGCCAGGGCTCTGTGCTTGTACTGTTTGACCTTACCGCACCTTTTGATACATTGGACCATCAGATATTAATAGATTAGAGCTCTTAGGCGTCTCTGGCTCTGGATCTGCTTTGGACTGGTTCTCCTCTTGTTTGTCGAACAGGAGTTTTTCAGTTAGTGTGGCTGGCTTCTCATCCGACTCTGCTCCTTTGACATGTAGAGTGCCACAGGGCTCACTTCTTGGACCTGTACTTTTTTCATTATATATATTCTTCCCTTATCACAGATTCTGAATTCCTTTAAGGGTATTTCGTATCATCTCTATGTAGATGATACACAGTTTAATTTTTCATTTAAACCCAATAAAACTAATACTTTGGTCACTTTAGCTGATTGTGTGTCTCAGGTTAATGATTGGCTCAGTAGTAATTACTGTACTTGCAGTTGAATTCAGGAAAGACTGAAGTACTAATTGTTGCTCCTCCTGATTTCCATTCGTGTTTCTTTCATTTTAGAAACCTTTCTAAACTAAAAACTGCTGTTTCAAAGTCAGAATCGGAAATGCTTCTATATTCTTTTATTTCCTCACGACTTGATTACTGTAATGCTCTTTATACGGGTCTAAGTCCCCTCTCTCACGTCTTTAGTCAACCCAGTATGCAGCGGCTCAAGTTAGCTGGAGTGATCATATCATTCCCATTCTGCACACACTGCATTGGCTCCCAGTGTTTTATAGAATTCATTTAGAAATTCCAGTACTTACAGAGCCTTACACAGACAAGCTCCTGAACACCTTACCTGCTTGCTCAATCGTTATACAGCTTGCTGGGCTCTTAGGTCTGGGCAATTCGGCCTTTTAGTTGTCCCAAGTACTCCGCTAAAAACCCATGCGTGGGAATTGTGCTTTTCCGTCCGTGGCACGAAGACTATGGAACAGCCTGCCTTATGGTCAGTCGTTGATTCTTTTAAGAAACAACTGAAAAACACTCTTAAACTCTTAATCAGTGCTGAGTAGTTCCTGTTTGTTTTTATTTTTACTGGTAATGTCTGTGTTTTGTTCGTTTTGTTCGATTTTATATTGGATTGTTGTTCAGCGTTTTGTCTGAGAAGAGCGCTATATAAAGAAACAACTACTACTACTAAACTAAAGTCCTGCAGCGTTAATCCGAACCGATCAGGCAGGATGGATGGACAGATGATATATACCATTTATTATCTAAAAATATATAAATCGTTCAAAATAGGTTATAGTTATTGGCATTAATCACTAAAATGACCAAGCGTTCACTAACATCCCGAATTATAAAAATATGTGCGGACAGGGAGCAGCTCATAACCAGGTAGACCATTCTGTGAATTGATAAAATGACGTTCCACCTCACACATTTTCCGGAAACGCTCCTAATTACGTCACAATCACGTGTGGCAGCGGCGAGTTTTATTGGACAGTTCGGTGCGACGGGGTTCCCTGGACCCAGGCTCCGGGGCTGGAGCACAAAGCACCGTATTGGCTGAAATCGAAGGCTTTGGCACGGTGGAGATCAACTTGGGTCTAATCATTACATCTCAATAAAAATAATAACAGTAATAACTATAAGCAGTCAGAGGTATACATTAATAAGCGCACGTGTTTTTACTGGAGGCGCGGCGGACGGGCTGCACCCTGAGCCTTACTGATAGAGCCCTCTCTCTGCTGGGTACCTGGAGGTAGGTTACGGCTCGCCCGGCTCCGACCCCGCCGCACAGTGCACCCCGCCTGGCAGCGCATGTGGCCCGTCTCCCTCTCCTGCACCGTGCGCGGGTTATAATGTATGCACTCCCACCGTTTTTAATTTCAATGCAGAATATTACAGCACTTTAAGATCGCAACCGCTGTGCGGCGAGCGAGCTTTACCGCGTGCACGCGCATCTTTTATATAGTTTTCATATTTTAATGTAAATGTCGGGTTTGTTTTGCGGGCGGGGGGTGCAGGCAGGGCTGGTTCCATGGGCACGCTGGGTCGCCACATGGACGCCCCCCAGCCGGCCATCACGGGCGAACCGGGTGCGTTCAGAGGACAGGTAAAAGAAGGCGCCCTTTAAAGCGCCCGTCCGGTGATGATCCGCCAGGGTCTTACCGCTGCACCGGGCTGAACTGCTGCTGGGGGCTCATTTCTGCTTATTACTGCCGGAGGAATTAAAACGACGCCACAGCAGCGCCGTGCAGCTCCCGGAAGCGGCTGCCCGGCCACCGGGAGAGCTGCTGCACTGTGCAAACTGCGGTTACCCGGCGAACGGGCTTGAAGGGTCGGGGCTGCACCCCGCGGGGACCCTCCTCCGGACGGCACGCTTTAATTTACCGTGATTGGGCTCTGTGGGGATTTACAGGAGCCCGGTGTGCTTTGGCCTGCTGATGGCGCAGTTGCAATAACAGCTTCCTTGTAATGGTAGCGGATCTGGCCCGGCGTCCGGCATTCCGACTTATGGGCTTAGGGTTAGTTTTACGGGGAAATAAAGAGACGTGTGCGTGCATACAGGCTTCAGGTGGACACCGCTTTTACGCTCAATTACCGGGCATGTCAGGCGTATCGGTGCGCAGCCGGGGAGGAAAATGCGGCGCAGTATGTCTGGCTGCCCCCTTCACGCCGGTTATAAACTATAGGCGTGATTCTCTTCCAACATGTTTGAATGATAAGGCCATGTAAGATCGTTAAGTATTTTTCCCGTTATTGATGTGTTGAGTTCAAGTCATACTATAAATTATAATAATCTCTACATGTTAAAAATTCCCAGATAAGGGCACTGCAGTATTACATTTGCAAATCGTTTGTAGGGTGTTAGCTCTACTCCCAGTATTTTGTTTAAAAGAGAGTTTTTCAGAAATGAAGCTAATTGTGTGTGGCTCAGTGGGCTAAGCCGCTGTGTTTGTGATGGGAAGGTCACCGCTCGGAGCCCCGGCCGTAGCAGAGTAGCATGCGAGCCCCGGAGCTCCAGGGGAGCAGTAGGCTGGCTGACCCAGCGCTGTCACCCCCAAGCGGAATGGGATAGGTGACATGAGAATTTCCCCACGGGGATTAATTAAGTACCACATACTGTTATTAGTTCCCCTAATATAGAGAGCAGTTGCTTTGTCAGTATGATAGAAGTCTGCAAGAAATCCAGAGGTGCTGGGTGTGGCTTCATTATGGACTGCGTTAATATCACTGAGGGTCATTTCTCGTTTCTTGATTCCTGTTTTTTTTCCTGGTTGTTCTGCAGTAATCTGAATTGTGTACCAAAGAAATGGTGATGGAGAAGCCAAGTCCCCTGCTGGTCGGCCGGGAGTTCGTCAGGCAGTATTACACACTGCTGAACAAGGCCCCCGACTTCCTGCACAGGTCCCTAGCTCTCTACTACTGCCTCCGGGAGGAGCCGTCTGCATCGCCCTCCCTGCTGGACATGCCTAATGTGCGGTTTGCATATTCGGGGAACCTCTGTGAGACGTGTGAGGGTCTTACACAGGTCTCTATCTTGCAGATTCTACGGCAGACACTCCTCCTATGTTCACGGCGGTTTGGACACCAGCGGAAAGCCGGCAGAGGCTGTTTATGGGCAAGCTGTAGGTGCCGCTCTGCCCCTTTCTCTTCCTGTGCCCCTTTGGTGGGCGGCTTAGTTGTGTTGCTGATAGTGAAAGAGGGTGTTGAGTCTGTGAGGCCTCAGAGGGCTGCTGAGTTTGAGCGGGAGCAGAAACGTCTGCCTTACGGGGTCCGGCAGCAGAAATTTATAACTCGTACTGATTAACTTTCCCGATTTTGAAAACGCCTCCAGAAGTTTGTCGACACCCCTGGATTCATAGTTGATCACTTTCATTCTTGGGGTGAGGCCAGTTACTTCATCACATCTCTCTCTCCTGAGCAGGAGATCCACAAGAAGGTGATGTCCTTGCAGTTCAGCGAGTGCCACACCAAGATCCGGCACGTGGACGCCCATGCCACCCTGAGCGATGGCGTGGTCGTCCAGGTGATGGGCGAGCTGTCCAATGGCGGGCAACCCATGAGGAAGTTCATGCAGACCTTCGTGCTCGCCCCTGAGGTGCGTGGCGGGGCTCTGCTAGGGGCGTGATGACCGCTGGGTTCCACTCTCTCCTAGTTCAGCATTCTGTCCCTTTTGGCTCTGCAGGGCTCCGTGGCGAACAAATTCTACGTGCACAATGACATCTTCCGCTACGAAGATGAAGTTTTCGGCGACTCGGAGGCAGAGCTTGATGGTAAATCTTATGGACCTGGCATATAGGGGGGGACAGTGGGAGAGGGTATGTACCCCCCAATATTTAATGTGAATTCATGAAGTAGACCCACCCCCAATATCAAACACTCCTATGCCATTGGTGGCAGAAGCAGCGTCTGCAGTTCCTAACCATGTTTGGCTGACGGCTGGTCTGCACCTGTGTTAGGATCTATTTTTTTTTCTTTTCTGTAACGGGGGTGTTTACTAAACCATACCCATTAAAATTTGTGGGAATTTTAACTTTGACAGTGGTTTCTTTGATTAAATTTTATTTACCAAATGTAAGTACCTGTAATTTTTAATTGGTGCTTTAAAGGAAGGTAATGTTGTCAGAGGAAATGGTAGATTTGGAGCAGTAATCGTCTGTGTACCATACCTCATAACCTAGTGACACTCGATAGCCCTGGAGTGCTGTGGGAGCAGTTCAGTAATGCACTGTGGTCCAATATTCTTGTACGTGGTGGTGACTGTGTGACCGTCACAGAATCCGAGGAGGAGGTCGAGGACGAGCCGGAAGAGCAGCAGCCATCCCCCGAGCCTCTCCCGGAAAGTTCTAGAAGCAGCACCTACTACGAGCAGCACCCAGTAGCGTGAGTCTCCTCTCTGCAGGGAAGATGGCACTTGCAGGAAGATTTCTAAGTGTAGGATGTATCTGTGTGAGGTTAACTCTGAATTCTGAAATGCAACATGCCCACTGCAAGTCTGCATGTGAGGCTAACATGAGAAGGATGCTGAAATGCGACAGGGAGGGTGCAGAAGCGAGTCTCGCAGCAGCCTGGGATGTTAGGGCAGCTGTACAGATGGTGTGTTGATACTTACTGCTCATTTACGTGTCCTTTCAACAGAAGATAGAAGATAGCAGACTCATTCCCAGCACGTCCCAGCTCTCTTCATTCCTGACAGCCAGTCCTGCGATCCCAGTGATTTTGGGAGCGCGGTGCTGTGCGGGCAGATGGTGGAGCAGCCCCAGGTCGCTTTTTAAACCTCTCTGCCCCCCCCCCACCCCACGTTTGCTGCAGCAATGGCGTGGAAGAGTCCCCGGAGGAGGTGCCGTCTGAGGCCGGGCCGGAACCCCAGCCGGAGCAGAAGCTGGAGGAGCCCAAGCCCGAGGCAGAAGAGAAGGTTCTGGAAGATCTGGAGGAGAAGGCCCCGTCTCCGGTGCCCGTGGAGTCCCCGCCCCACGTACAGGAGCCCCCCAAGGTGTGTCTGTTGTGTGTGTCCCCATTAAACTCATATGCTAGTGATGTGCAGCTCATGCTAGTCTTCACATTAGTGGTTCTCTCTGCAGACCTTCTCCTGGGCTTCAGTGACCAGTAAAAACCTCCCTCCCAGTGGCACGGTCCCTTCCTCTGGAATTCCCCCGCATGTCGTTAAGGCCCCTTCGTCCCAGGTAAGGAGTCCAGATGCCAGCAGAGGCGCCGCGAGCGTGACAGCGCGTGGCTTACGGTCACCGTCGGCCGTCCCTTTCAGACTCGGCCGGATGCCAAGCCAGAGCTGCAGAGCCTGGCCACCCGGGTCCGTGATCAGCGCCCCCGTGAGAGACAAGGCTTCATTCCTCGAGGACCTCGGCCCGGTAGGGGATGAGCTCACACCCCGCATGGCCGTGAGAGTCACTGCAGCTTGATGTCCTGGGCGAGTTAGATGTGGTGGTCCCTCTGTAAGCAATGCAGCGTTACTGCTGAGCATGGAAGGGCTATGGGGTGACACCCTGCCTCAATGTCGCTGGGGTCACATCGCCTCCATTTTTAATCCCTTTGACTGTCGCCTGGGTGTTAATTCGATCTCATGTAACAGGTAATCACCACCCCTCCGCTCTCATCATTGTTAGATGGTGTGACATCATCAGATTCACAGGCAGGGAAGCCCAGTTTCAGCTTCATGAACAAAGGTAACCGTTGGCTCCCAGTGCATTGTGGGTTGCAGGTGACGCAGCCATGGCAGTCGAGGGCTCCGTGTGCCGACAGTGTTGTGGGTGGCTCTTGCAGGACGGGCCGAGTCGGAACCCTCTGAAATGGACTCCCGCCGGGCCCTGCGTTACCCTGACAGCCACCAGCTCTTCGTTGGCAACCTACCGCATGACATAGATGAGAGCGAGCTGAAGGATTTCTTCATGAGTAAGCCCCGCCCCTGCGGCACCTTCATGTGCGGTCGGGCCCTTGTAACAGGCCGTGTCCCGTCCACAGCCTTTGGGAACGTCGTGGAGCTGAGGATCAACACTAAGGGCATTGGGGGCAAGCTGCCGAATTTCGGCTTCGTGGTCTTCGATGATTCTGATCCCGTGCAGCGGATCCTGGCTGCGAAGGTAGGGGCTGAGGCCGTCCTGGCTCTGTCTCCTGGTTAACTGTCGGCAGCCGGAGACCCTTCAGCTGAGCTTGGCCTGATCGTCTTCCCCGTTCACAGCCCGTCATGTTCCGGGGGGAGGTCCGCCTGAACGTGGAGGAGAAGAAGACGAGGGCGGCACGTGAGAGGGAGACCCGCGGCGGTGGTGGGGCCGACAGTCGCCGCAACGAGCGGGGCCCGGGGGGGCCTCGTGGCATCATGGCTGGCGGAATGATGCGGGATCGTGACGGAAGGGGCGCCCCCGGCAGGGGTGGCCTGACCCCCAAACCGGGCCTCAGTTCGGGAAGAGGCGCTTCCCAGGGCAGCGAGAGCCGCTTCACCTCGCAGCGTCGCTGAGACTGCCGCCCCCTGCAGTCCAGGAGTAGTATCACATCCATCTTCACCTTAACAAAGTCCGCATATATGAAAAATTATTTTTTTGGCTTTGGAATGTCTCTCAGCCTGTCAGCCATTTCTTTGATGTGCAAGACAAATGAGAAAACAAAAAAAAAAAACCCCACCAGCCTCCTCGGTTTCGGGGCCTCAAGCTGAGCCTCTGTAAGCATTAAGCTGTGTTCCAAGACGCAGCATAGGTGCGTCAGGAGAGGCCCTGCACTGGCATGCAGCAGCACAGCCCATCATCTGGAGAAGAACGTAAACGCTCAGGGCGGGGGTGGGGAGTCTGCAGGCTTCATGTAAACCCTGTTGGAGGTGCAGCCCACGGTGTGTGTGGCCTGGAACCTGCCTCTTTGCTGTCTGTCTGACGCTTGGACTAGAAACCGATAGCCTTCAGGCACTCAACAGTATGCACAAGTGGGTTTTGCGCCTGCTGGCTTCCTTGGATGGAGCCAGCAGGCCACGCCCACAGCCAGCCCCTTAGCCGGCAGCAGGCCACGCCCACAGCCAGCCCCTTAGCCGGCAGCAGGCCACGCCCACAGCCAGCCCCTTAGCCGGCAGCAGG
>JAODLC010000015.1:6278121-6291077 GCA_026781145.1 Hippopotamyrus pictus
CCACGCCCACAGCCAGCCCCTTAGCCGGAAGGAGGCCACGCCCCCTGACAGCCTCTTAGCCGGAAGGAGGCCAGACACCGTGGCCTCTGCTTCTACCGACTTCCTGGCTTGCCAGGAAGGTGCTGCCATTGTGGTCTTTGAGTGGGTGTAGTCTGAGAGGTGCTCAGCCCTGACGCTTTGGGGGCTCGTGCTTTGTGGTTTCCAGGTTCTGCCCACGCACAGCGTGGGGGGGGGCGTGGTTAGCTCACTCACCATGAGTATGTAGAAACATGCAGAATCTCAGCTGGGAGACTTGTCGTTATGATGGTGCCTTTCCCATGCTGCTGGTCTCGTCACTGGGCCCTGGCTGTACGCAGTACAGCGGCTTCAAAGCAGAGGGGGTTTCTGGGTATGCGGAACGCCATCCCGGGTCACCTGACCTAACAGTTCAGGGAAATTTGCAGTGTGAGGTTTTTTTTTCCTTAAAAAAAAAAAATACACATTTTACTGGTCTGTTCAACAGATGTTAGTGGAATTTAACAAGAGGTGCCTGAAATTCTGGTGCATGATTTGGTTCAGAGGTGCAAAATGTTTTCAGTTACATTTTTTTAAAACCGCATCTTACTGATGTGCAACTTTTATAGAAGAATGAGAAGAAACCGTCGCTGAGGAGCAGATTGAGCGTTTGGGTTTGTCCCGTCTGGATGGCCAGTGCTGCTCAGGAACTTTGCCCCAAAGTGGGAATTTGACACAAGAAGTAACTGCACTGTAAAAGTAAAGCCTTTCATTGCCTGTGACACAGAAGAAATGGATTGTAAAGGAGTGAATTTAGGTATCGGGGCACT
This sequence comes from Hippopotamyrus pictus, assembly GCA_026781145.1. Taxonomy (NCBI): domain Eukaryota; kingdom Metazoa; phylum Chordata; class Actinopteri; order Osteoglossiformes; family Mormyridae; genus Hippopotamyrus; species Hippopotamyrus pictus. The sequence goes on from JAODLC010000015.1 coordinate 6,278,946, forward strand.
CATGGACTCCTGGACTGCGAATAATTCACTTTGTCAGGCTGTAAGACGGTGCCGTTTCCTCCCTGTGATTCCGGGAGTCTGACGCCAGCCCCACTGGCTCGGATCGGACCCCCGCCTTCGCCCCCCATCTCCCTAAAGCACTTTTGGTTTTCAGCTCTTTTCTTACTGAACTTTGAAATACTGAAAATGACTTTGCACCCATATTACTGCCCTCGCATCTAACGGAAGCGTCTTAGGGTGAGATGTTTCCGGAAGCCTGTCCGTTGGTGTCTGAGGTGAAGATGCTCATGTGTTTTATAGCAGAAATGATTCAGCAATCTTAGTCTTAATTTGGTTAAAAAAAAATTCAAAATAAACCTAAATGTGCCAGTAGGGTAAGAAGACCTTCCTTCCTATTTGAATTTTAAATTTTGTCCTGACAAATTGCCAAAAAATGTTCTGCGCCTGGACTGACCAGCTCTCTCGTTCTGGGTTATAGGACACATCTGACCACCTTGAGTATATGCAGTAGGGGTCCTGAAAAAGGCCTGGTGTCTTTACCGAGGGGGGTGTGTCCTTCTGATCCCATCAGCAGGCACACGGACCCTCTTTCCTGATTGGCTGAGCTCACGCTGCGACCTGCTCGTCAAACACACAGATCTTGATGATCTGGCCATGGGTGACGTTCAGGGTTGTGACATAGACTAATGTGAGCTACAGGCTCTCCGGGCGGAACCAGAAGTTGGTGGTCCGGCCTGTTGGCATCAGAGGAGTTTACATGACGTGTTCTGTTAGCCTCTCTTCATGTTTACAGTAGCAGCCATTTTCCATCTGTCCCTTCAGGAAGCCTAAAGCAGAGACTGTTAACATTCCCCTGTTGAAAAGGCACCTTCTGTAATAGGAGGCTGATGGTGACTCGCTGAGCAGGGGCTCCTGCGTGGGGCTCTGGCCGGCTGCGTGACTGCTGCCGTTTCCATTTCAGTATGTTGCAGGTGGAACGTTTTTATTTTAGTTTTCCATGAATGTGTTGGACTGATAATAAACTACTGAAGCCACTCCGCTCTGTGTCCGCTCTTAGAGCAGTGCCCCCCACCCCCAAGCCCCCATGATGCATGTTTATGGTTCTGTGCGGAAACCTGCTGTATCTACGCCTAACCGCTGAGAGTGGATGTTCTGGCTCTTCCTGTTTCCTGTCTCTCAGACAGCTCCCTGCCAGTCCCCTCTCCCCTATCACGGTAAAGTATTTCCCCAAATATAATGTAGATTCTTATAAATACTGTGATGAAATGTTCACCGAGGGACACAAAATGGGCGGCCTTCTGTCCCATGGACTAATTCTGTGTATGGGGCGGGGGGCAGTTGCTGTTAGTGATGGGTTGGTGTCTCGTGACTCGTGTAGGAATAAAAGTTGCTTATCTATCAATCTTACATTAAATGCACTGCTTATTACAGTGATTACGTATAAAGTCACTTTTATTCAATAGTGATGATCCAGTGAAACTTCATGTAGTTTTTAATGAAGTCACATTTGTGCCAGTACAACTTGTACATTTTCTGGAGAATGGGCACTGCTTCCCGGGGTCATACTCGGAAATCCAGTTACAGCGAGGGATTTAAGTTCTCACACTGCAGGGCAATTTCAGTAGTCGTGCACTGATGCGAATTTTGGTGCCAAGGTGAATGAGCCGAATCCCCGTTTTGCGGCAGATGCACGCAAGCGTCTGAGCCTGGGTCAGTACCAGACCCTGGGCCGCTGGGAGAGAGCATCTACAGCAGTGATGAAGTGCAGGAGCAAACAGGATGAAGAAGGAGGTGCTGAAGAGATTCCCTTGTGAGAAATAAAGATCCTAAAGGCTCCTGCTTTTATCGTTCGGCCCTCACAGTCTAATTTTTCCAGATTAGTGTGCTGAGAGAGACTCCATATTAAAGCCCCATAACGTTATAAAACGTGTGAGTGTGTCTGCGTGTATTGAAGCTGCCATCTGACTAGGTAGCAGGCAGGACTGACACACGGCCGCGCGTCGAGGTGGCGCCCTGCCTGTCTGCACACAGGACTTTTCTTGCACTCTTGTCCTTCCTCTTTGCTTTAATGAGTCTCCCCATCCTCCTCTGTCCTCTCATTACCAAGGTCGATTGACTGGATGTATTTTTTCTGTTATATCTAGATTGTAGTGTGTGAAAATCCCAGAAGGGGGAGCCGTTTCTGACAAGTGGAGTTTGACGTTTGCACTTGGTGGGTGGGGGACCTACATCCTGCTTACATTATGTGTCAATGCAGACATAAATTATTACTCTGTCTACCTGTAGCAGGGTCCTGGGGGGGGCGGAGCCCTGTGTAGCTTAGTTCTTTCCCTGTTCCACCACAAATGATTCAGATCAAGATCTGTGGTAATTAACACAGCGTTGAACCAGGTGTGTTGAATGAGGGGAAACCCGAAATGGTGCCAGCACAGAACATGGGCCAATACTAGTCTTGCCAATTAATTGCAATTTCAACTCGGGGGACGGGGTGGGCACTGCCCCCCCCCCCACCCAGACTCCATCCATGGTGTCTGAGATGCAGAAACCAGCCAGTCTGTCACAAACAATCACACCACATTCAAAAGAGTTTATATAAGGCGTCTGATATACTGTATGAAGCTTAGTCAAACCGTTTTTGTGCATCGTGCCATAGAATTTTTTTCTACTGTAGTGTTTACCTCCCAGTGGTACTGGAGCCAGAACTGGCAAAGTGATTCCCCAAGTATTCTGCTGTGCAATCAGATCTCCCAAAGGTTCTATCATGCTCTTTCCTTGAGTTGTATGGAAACTGCTCGATTTTACAGGCTGTTCTGGTACAGAACTGAAAGCCAGTTAAAATGAGTGGATTCTTTGGCTGTGTGTCTCAATGAATGCACAGAATTCCCTCTGGGGCCCCATTCAGTCCACCTGTGCTTTCTCACCCCAGCTGAAATGTCTCAAGATGGACCCAGATCAGCTTCTGTACTCTGGTTTGTTACAGCGTGATTTTTTTTGCACATGATGGCTTTAGTGTTAGGTGGGTAATACCATTGCATTGGCTTAATAGAAAAAGCAAAAATCTCAAGATGGCTCTTAGATCATCCTGCAGGGGGCAGTATAACACAATGTATTACTCTCATTATTGTTCCTCCATCAGATTGTATTTTTCACGTATTTATCCGCACAGCATATTTCCATCCATCCATCCATTATCTATACCGCTTTATCTCTCTGGGTCGGGGGGTATCTGGAGCCAATCCCAGCATCTTTGGGCGAGAGGCCCCACAGCATATTTGTCGGAAATAAGTTTTAAAAAACATCTAATTGAATTTACAAAGTTTTGTTTTTGGAACTAGTATTGTCCTCTCTTTTTTACATCAAAGGTTCAGTCAAGAGTTGAGCTCAAGAATTCAGAAGAATATTATAGATGACCCCATGTTGCCAAAACTGCTTAAAATGACGAAATGGAAGGCTGGTTCAGTGCGGAAGGCTGCCATACACAGCGTGAGCTGGCCCAAAGCATCACCTCAGATCCAAAGCTTCTTGAAAGACCTTCTGTGGTTCTCAGCAGAGCTTTAATAAGGCAGGAGTGTTCAAAGGCCACGCTTTCCCCAGGTATGCCTCATGTCACACACTGCCCCCTGGTGGTCATCCCAATGCCCTGTATGTGAGCTTGGAAGCTGGCCATCCCCACGATTCTGCTCCAGCGCCCCCTGGAGTGTGGTAGGACATGCCTGCATCACTCAGGCACACGACAGGTGCTGTTGTCATTTATGAATGATGCCATACTGAGAAATATTTTTCTTTAACAAATTCCATTTTTATTTTAAGGTCAACCGACAAAACAAAGACATGAAAATACCTTCATTAGAAAGTCACAACCTTTTTTTCTATCAGAAATAATGGGACTCTCTCTAGACTGTTGTGTATTTTACAGGAATTCTGCAAAGTCGAAAATCCAATAATCTGAATTTTAGGCCATAAAATGTCTTAAGATTTTAACAAGTCTAAAAAAAATGATTCGATTATGAAGTCAGCGTTACTTTTGTAAAATTGCATGAATTTGTCTTGCAAAAAAATTGTACTGAACACGCTGTAACAAAACTGCTAAACGAAACCAACATGGAACCACTAACTGAAACTGTGTAGCCTGGTCAGAATTCGTGAGAGCTGGTGTGTGGCAATATCGGGTGGGGGCTGACCTGGTGTCTCTTCTCACCAAAAAAAAAAAAAAAAAAAAAAAAAAAAAAGATGAATGTCCATAGTGAATGTGAAAAAATTAACTTACGTTGCAAGGAATTCCGGGACTCTGAATTCCCTTCACATCCTTCTTACGTTTCTGCCCGTGTGGAGGTTAGATTGATATTAAATCGCACTCATAATGGTCTTAAGTTTTAAATGGTTCAGTTTACCTGGATAATACCATTAGTGGGATGATGGGACAATCCAGCTAAACAAACTGCTGCATTCCGGAGATTTCTGTTCTGTGTCTGGTGTGATGATGCTGTATAATGTAGAGAACTGACTATGTGACCTGCTGTTCATGTTATGGTTCCCTGAGACTGGCACGGTGCTCTCTGGCTCAGAGCTACAGGTGGCCGTTTCAGCCTGGGAAAGTGGTGATGAAAAAAAGAGAGAAAGGCAGGGTTGCTTCTCACCGCCCCGCGTTGAAGCTCTGTCTGCAGGCTGACCCAAGTTAGATCTGAAGAGGGGTGTGACCCACGCTGCAGAGGAGGGACTCGCACAGCTGATCTCATGTGAACTGCAGACTGCGTTTGTTTTGTAGGTATTTTGTGATCTACCAGAGCTAAATACCATTAATACCAAACAGTTTCTGGATCTGGAGGTCTTTGAAAATGCAGCTCCTCTTGTTCTCGGTTGAAATGATCAACATGCTGGTTTCGCATCGTCCTACCACTGGCGGCGTGTTTGAACCCTGCAGGCCACGTTACTCTATCCCAGCACTGATGTAGCAGAAGCAGCAGGAGAGAGGTCGTGTTCCTCCAGTCAGTGTGACGGGGATCAGTCCCAGTGGGTGACACAGACTCGTACCGAGGTGCTGTGATGGTTATTTTGCTGGGTACATAATTACCCTTTGTACAATCTGAGGGGATCATTTGCATTGTTACGCAAACTTAGAAAATTCTGCCTCTGACTACTGAAATTGCTTAGTTCTGGAAGTCCTGGCTTGTACAGAGATACCGTCTATATCTGCGGCTGTACACACAGCGGCCAGTGCCTGTAGCCACTGGCTCTCCTCAGGATCCCCTTTGCCTGCTGGATGTCCGTCACTCACAGGAAAATATGCTGTGAGCTCATATGTTTATCGGGAGAAAAAAACATGCCAACAAGCAGGAATCAATAAAAACCACAATCCATAAAGCCTAACCTACTAAACATACATCCATCCATTGTCTGCCTCTTAAGCAGGATGAGTTACAGAGGGAGCAGTTTAAGCTACACTGCATGTGTCCCCCACAGCTGCCCCCGCTGCTGGTGGGCCCATAGGGGGGGCAAACCCACGTTACCCCTTTAGGCTATGCCTGGCCCAGCCCAAGAGTGGAGGCCTGGCCACCAGCCATTCGCCTTCGAGCGAGACCATGACGCAAAACTAAAGAGATGCTTATTTACTGTTCACAGGGGGTACATCATAAGTCTCTAGCATGTCCAGGGGTTTATTAGGGAATTGAATACTGGCGAAGTAAAGGACCATAAGGGGTCAAAAGTAAATGAGAGAAACCAAGAACTAACTACAAAAATATCTAAAAGGGCAACACAGGGAACAGAACTAGGAAACCCAAAGAGAGCATCAACACATTCTGATGCAAACTAACACAATGAGCAAATCAGGTAAATGAACTAAAGAAAGGACTTAAATACACAAACTGGACTGAGCTAACGAGGACACAGGAGAGAAGCATTAACTTAACAACCAATCAAAGCAGAACACAGTACAAGCAACAAGTGATACTAATGAACAGGGAGCGATCACTGCACTAGGAAGGTTAGACTAGAAAATACTAATCAAACACTGGAAATACAAGACTGATGCAAAATACAAGTACAAAAAACCAAACACAGGGAGGGTGGACCATGGATGGGAGAACTGTCATAAAACACTAAGAAAACCAAAACCCAGCACTATAAACAATAGGGAACAAAAGCCAAACAAAATACAGAACAAGCAACGCTGGAGTGTGCCAGCTTCAAACCCATGAGCCCTGACTTCGTAGACGGAGCCACATGCTCAGCCCGCTACCCCATGTGGCGGTCTAGGGAGCAGCGGAGACACATTGGGGAAGACTAGGAACTAAGACAGAGTCGAAGAAAGACGGAATGGCCAGCAATGCCTGCTGGAGTGCTCTCTGCCCAAAAACACATAAGCATAAGCTCAAAGCAAACCCCAAAGTGAGTATCTCTTGGGGTCACTATCACCAAACCCTAATTTTCCCCACTGGATATGTGAGCTCCTCATCCTCAGGGGGGAGACCCAGGAGTCGCCCCTGACTACGTGTGTGTGGCACGGGTGGATCTTTCTGAATTGCACCTTTGTTCTGGTCCCTGGCTGAGGTGGGGGGGGGACTTCCTCCAGTGAGAAGGACCATGCCCCCTAGGGATTGTGCTGGCGCCCGCATCACGTCCGAACATGGCTACTCTGCTGATGTCCACAAAGTATGGAACCATCAAGAAGCCAGTGGAAGGAACCTCAGAGCGCCGGGGGACTGGATCTCCTGCAGAGGTGTGGCCCCGTGGGTCTGGAAGCCACACTCCTGCACCCATCTCAGGCTGAGCCGTGGTGGGGGTCTGTCCCCTGGGTGCTGACATGTTCTGAGCTACAGGAAATATCCTACAAGCTGCTTCTACAGGCTGCCCATCGATCTCTGCAGGCGGTTGGCCAGCCAGCCATAGGCTGGAGGTGTCAGACCACTTGTGCAATTCTGTGGGAACGATAAACAGGAACATAAGTCATCTCGAGACCTTTCACAACAAATTACTGCAGCGTTGCTCCTCGCGCGGCTCAGCCGGGGTCGGGATCACGTGTCTGCACTTACTGATTCATTCAGACTGGCGTAGGATTTCGCTACAGGAATGAGGCAGCAAAAAGAAGAAAAGCTGAGTCTGACGTGACTCCCATAATGCCTGTGGCAGGCGGCACGTGTAGCAGCAGCAGACGTGAGTGAGCGCCGGCTCCTCCTCGTACTCCTCATACTCCTTGTACTCCTCATACTCCTCCTTAGCTATGTCTTTGTGAGAACACATTTATCTAGCAGGCACGTTTATCCAAAGCAAAGCAGATTTTTAAGAATGCAGGGTCTTACAGTTCCTCCCCAGGAACAATTAGGGGTTAAGGGCCTTGCTCATGTGACTCTGCTGACCCTGGGATTAGAACCATCAACCTTCTAATAACGCGTTCAGCGTCCTAACCCACTAAGCCACATAATAAAAGAATAAAAGCAGTGAATGGGTAATTCTTTAATTAGCTGCTATATTATGTATCCGAACATTATAAGTTACATTGTCTGTTGTATGTATTTTAACAGATACAGTTGGGAATGAGCATAGCTGTAAAATCTGGCACCTTCGGCTTCTATGATTATCGTCACAGGTTACACATTTTCTTGGTCGCTTTGGACAGTTTTTCTAAACAGTCTTGAGGTTCTTTCAGCTGCTTTTGCATTCCTCAAAAGAGTTTGTATACTGCAGCACAATAGTTTGGATAACCAGGAACATAAAGAAATTCATTCAAAACCTTTCATTCACTTTGTTTCAAAATGCAGTGTTGGTGTCACAGCTAATGCCACCATAATGTGAAAGCTCTGAATCATTACCTAGAAACATGCTGGTCAAAATGCTAAGTCATGCTGTCAACATGAAAATGTACTATGGAACTATTTTAATGTGTCAGTTATTGCTCAGTTTACTTCACTATCACTTCTCTATAGTCAGTTGAATTTGCTTGTGCAGCAAACCATATGCACTTGTGTCCTAGAAACCATTACAAGGTTCTACGTTGTTGGTATTTTCTGCAAGACAGGAATACTGTAACATTTGCAAGGTGGATTTTTTTTATGGTTTGTAATTGTTTGGTTTAAAAGCTTGAACATGCTTAAATGAAATTCAGGATTCACCTGACAAGCAGTTTCTAATTTTATCATACAATAAAACCTGTATTTTTAGGCTATTTTCCCTGACCGCCTCTCTCTCTGATGTGTTAGAGACCCAAGCCCCTGACCGCCTCTCTCTCTCTAGGATGTGTTGGAGACCCAAGCTCCTGATTGCTTTTCGCTTACATGCAGGCCAGACACCACTGCCCAACTGTTGAAGAATGCTGAGAAGCAGCAGAGCTCCTGCTCTGGTGGAGACCATCTTTGCAGTGCAGAGGGAGTTGAAGAAAGGCAACCAGGGAGACGAGAAGGAGGAGGAGGAAAGAGCCTCTGATCCTGCAATGAATCCTTGTTTTTGATTTCCTTTGAATTGTGATTAAAGGACTCTGACATTTTGCAATAAGGTAATCTTAGGCAACGTGTCTGGCAGTAAACCAGGGACCTGGGCTTTGGTGAGGGTAGTGAATGTGTGTGAATGTGTGGGGCTGCTTCAGCCACAGACAGGGCTGCGTCAGTCCTGCATTAATGCGTCTGCTTCCTACCGCAGATGTCAGTCACCATGTGGGCGTGCGCAGGGTGTCTGTCTATTCCTATGGGAACATGCCCCCCTCTGGTTTCCTTCTGAATGATGCCATCTCACTGTACGGCTTTTATCATGCGCCACCCCCAAGAGAACCTCCTTCAGAATGAAATTCACCACGGCGATTGTACCTCCACCAGAAACCAGCACATTTATTTAATATATAAAATATATCAGTCAACGTACACAAAAAGTGAATCACTCAGAATTCTCTTCCAAGACAAACGTTTTCTCTAATTAATTACATGAACACCTCATTTGTCATTCAAGGTTTTCTTGATTCGGAGCGTGGAACTTTGATATGTAAATAAACTTGCCAAACTAAAGGGCTAAGAAACTTAATGATGACATATATGTGATTGATCATAAATAATACATATATACAGCAGAAGAGAGACGAGGATTTGAGGAGATGACATCACTTCCTGTTTCCCATGCCCTCAGCTCCTCCCCTCCACATTTTGTGCTTTGAGGCTCTCAGGCACTGTGCTCTTCTTTGCACTGCCCAGTTTGGTCCCGTTTATTGGCTTTGTCCAGTGCACTTCAACCCGGCGCAAGGGGAAACCCAGCCTGCAGGCTGTCCTTAAACAAGCAGCACTTGGGACAATCAAGTCCTGGAGAATTTCTGACCTTGAATCTTCTGAAATGATTGATTACTATTGAGCTGTATTATGGAAGTGATGAGATAAATGTTTGACAACTTGACTCCTGGTTTATGTGAACTTTCTAATGAAGCGCAGTTTCAGGTATGCAATTGTGAGGAAGATGATGGTCATTATTAAGAGGGCGACATGGTTCTGCCAGAGTCCCCATGTTGAGTAGTCAATGCCTTGCTCTTTCAGAAAGTCTTCCCCAGTACACCTGAAGAGAAATAGTTAACATTCTCTGTCAACCCTGGATTTAACTCATCAAAATAATTTTTCTACAGAGTTTACATTTGCAGCTGCTGGTTCACCTGGTTAATTTCTTTTTCAGTGACAATTTCCTATGTGACTCTCTTTAGAGCAGTGTTTCTTAGCCCAGTCCTCGGGGAACCCCAGCAGTGCATGTTTTTGCTCCCTCCCAGCTCCCAGCCAATCAGGAACACCGAATGCTTGGTACAGGTGCGCTGGGAGCTGAGAGGAAGCTAAAACATGGACTGTCTGGGGTTCCCTGAGGACTGGGTTAAGAAACACTGCTTTAGTGCATATGCAATATCGGCCAGTAGGAGGTGCTATAGGTCCCTTGGCTTGTATACTGACAGGGAACTCGGGTACAGTGGTGCTTGCGGTTCACAAACGCTGTGGTCTACGCACAATTTGGTTCACGACCTAAAAATTTGTGCGTTGGTTTGTGTAGAAAATTTGGTCGACAGATTCCTCAACCGGATTCCTTTTTTTATGCTAGTGTAACATAGGCAGGGCACATGTCCCAGCATGCCCCACATGTCCCAGCATGCCCCACATGTCCCAGCATGCCCCGCGTGCAATTGTAAATAGAAGGACTGAACCCAGATACACAGACGGGAAACACAAGGTTGTCAGACGCCAAACTGTAAGATGCACACACGGTGAGAGATTTACACACGTTAAATACAGGCGAGGATTGGACTGGGTACACACTAGACACGGGCAAACACAAATGCGACAATAGGGAAACGCAACCATTAACATTAACAACAACAACAACAACAACAACAACAACAGCAACGATACAAGGGATAAGGACTGTTAATAAAGAGCGTGATTTCTGGGCAAGCAAGTCTCCATGTCTCTGTTCCCGCGATGTCTCGGTCCGCCCGTCGTTACACTATATTGTGATTTTCTTTAAAGTTACTATAAAAACTAGAAAATTAACAAAATTATTATTTGGTAGGCTTGTGAACGAATTAATCGAATTTCAATGCTTTCTTATGGGAGAAATTGCCTTGGTTCACGTTCAAATTGGTTCGCGACCACTTTCCTGGAACTGATTGTGTTCATGAACCGCAGGCACCACTGTAACATGAACTATGTCAGAGTGACTGAATAATGTGTGAGAGTAGGTATCAGAATGACTGAGTAATGTGTGAGAGTAGGTATGGAGGTACTTACGTTAAGCCAGGAGTGGTGATGGTGCAGTTCATGTCTGGCGTTATAGTAGGAGGCGGAAGTAAATGCTCACAAAATTTTAGGCCTTTAAATTCATTTATTTGCAGGGCCTATTGTATTGAAAAAAGAATATATGTTATTTTAATAGATATTAAACTAAAACATGGAGGTCTCATATATTTTTTTCTAGGTAAAGCCAGAGCTTACTGTCAAGCCGTAGCGAGTGATGCTGAAGTACTTAAACCAGGCCAGCCAGTCCATGATGCTGGGCAGGTTCACCAGAAGTCCTGAGAAGATCTGAAGCACGGGACACACATGTGGCGTTTATCGACAATTTGTGAAGGTTAAATTTGTGCATTTGGCATTTCAGATTAAGAGGGGAGCAGACAGGGCCGGGGGAGACATGCAAGTGTCTGTTGAGCGTGAGATGTCACTTACCATCATGAACACAAAACTGATGGTCATAAAGATGTTGGCTATGGCCACCACACTCTGGTCAGCAGAGATAGCGAAGGTCATGGCTGTGGCTGTGTAGGCCAACAGCGCCACCGTCAGCATGAAGGTGAAAAACGCTGAGACGGTAGCCTTCAGACCTGTAGAAGACAGGGAACAAGATGACCGCAGTAGAGTCACTGTCAATGTGGCCTCAACATCTGCTTAAGAAAGTGGAGAATAGACAGAGCACGTTTAAAAAGATCTCATAGAGACACATGGAATTTTCTCACTGAGAAAAATACAGTAAAATCATCAATGATCCTCACAGAATAACAAAACTGAGCTGTAGCTGTAAAGCCAAGATACTGACAAGAGTGTCTGTGTGCAAGAAATGAAAGTCTTACGATCATGAAGTAATGCAGCTGAATAAAAATAAGCAACGTGGCCGAAGACTATCTTACCGATCGTAAAGTAAACGACACAGCTGAAGACAGTCTTACTGATCGTAATGTAAGCGACACAGCTAAAGACGGTCTTACCGATCGTAAAGTAAGCGACACAGCTGAAGACAGTGTTACCAATCGTAAAATAAGCGACACAGCTGAAGACGGTCTTACCGACCTTAAAGTAAGCGACACAGCAGAAGACAATCTTACCGATCGTAAAGTAAGCGACAGCGGAAGACGGTCATACCGATTGTAAAGTAATCGACACAGCTGAAGACAGTCTTACCGATCGTAATGTAAGCGACACAGCTAAAGACGGTCTTACCGATCGTAAAGTAAGCGACACAGCTGAAGACGGTCTTACCGATTGTAAAATAAGCGACACAGCTAAAGACGGTCTTACCGACCTTAAAGTAAGCGACACAGCTGAAGGTCATACTGATCGTAAAGTAATCAACACAGCTGAAGAAGGTCATACTGATCGTAAAGTAATCGACACAGCTGAAGACAGTCTTACC
>JAODLC010000015.1:6299263-6315339 GCA_026781145.1 Hippopotamyrus pictus
GCAGTGCTTGGGGGCGGTACCTTGCTCAGGGTACCTCAGTGGTGCCTTGCTGGTCGGGGATTTGAACCAGCAATCTTTCAATTACAAGTGCGCTTCCCTAACCATCAAGCCCCCACTGCCCACTAGCTTAACATGCAACATTAAGACATGCAGTTCTCCATCTGTGATCTTTTGCACGTCCTGCTCCTGGACAGTTTGTTTTAACAGTTTGAATAGGGAGAAAAGCTCGACTGCCTGGGTATTTTTTTTTGTAGATCAAACAGTAAAGAACTGGCCAAGATCAGATGTTAAGATACTGGTCAGCATGGTTTTCCTGGAACGGCGACTTCCATTGTTGCTCCAGCGCCTTTCATCTCAGACAATAGGGGGTTCGGCCGACACCAAATAGTCAGTGCAACGGGCATCGACTCATCAGAGTACACATGCTCAAATGACGAGAGAGGCCGCCCACTGAGGGCAGAACCCTGAAGGATTCTCCAAGAGTACAGCAAGGAGCCTCAATCCACTCTAACATGAAAATAAAAGGTTAAGTATGTTCTAACAGCTGGACTTTTGGTCAATAAAGCTCAGCTTACAAGAAATATTACATGTCTCTCTGTGACCTGCTTTGGTGGATCTATTTAAGATGATTTTGTTAGAGAACTCAGGCAGAAGTCACGGCATATAGTGCAAGAACTTCAGCGCCCAACACTGCCAGCACCTTCGTAACGACGGCGCTCCTTTCAAAGCACTCAGACCAGTGGAGATACAGAGATGATTCCATGGTGACTTCAGCTACACACCACCATTAGCACGAAGACTTACTTTAGCTCGATGAGAATCTCCTTGGTGTGAAGCTTCCTCCGACACAGAGGTCCAGTGCTGACATCCACTTTGTAATTAATGTTGTGGAAGCTCACCACAGCTCCATGTGGCGAGTGCCGCCTTTTCTCAGGACTTCCAGAGATTCGGGAGTCTCCGTTGGAGCTGGGCTCCTCAACCATTGCGATGTTGACATCGTTGGCCCGATCTGCCATCACTCTAGAGAAATAAGAACCAGGTATCAACAGAAAAGCTTCAACAGATAATGTTAATTTTTTTTAACATATAAATAAATAGTTAACTCCCCCAGGAGTATTTTGACGGGCAGACCGGGTAACTGTACATTTGCAAGCAAAATATGAATCTGATAAATTGTTTTATCTAATTTGGGCTGGTAAAGTTACCGCTCCCGCGCACATAGACACAGGCTGAACCAATGCAGCTGTCTGAAACCCGCTCTACGGCAAAGACTCTGCCGTTAGTGAAACTGCCGAAATAATTTGAAGATTCTTAGTCAGGTAATAAATTCATATAATCGACAAAGAAAGCGTTTAATTAAACATTAATGTAAAATTCACATTGTGACTGTGTTAACGTTCCACCTGATCTCAAACGCAGCAAACACGTTCAGAGAATTAATTTTTTTTAAAGCTTCGCAGAAAGCCATAAAGCACATGCGGAAATTTACTTCTACTGCAATATAAATACGTGGAATATGTTAGTGCTTCGGGAGAGTTTCACTACTCCTGTAAATCACTTTCACATTAAAAATGTTACAGCAGCCTATACGCTTAAAACGTATAAAATCCGACACATACATTATTCGTTATAAACTGCACATCAGTAGTTTAAAACGGCAGTATAGCAGTGATTAGTAAGATCTGCTTTTTATTATGGCCACAGTATATGGAGCGCCAGGCGTCGCCATGCGGACTAACTCCAGGTGCCGTTACTCAGAGATTTACCTTCTGTGGGAAGTTCGGGTCCGGGTTTAGGCTCGGCTTGGCTTCGGTTTGGGCTTCTGCTCCTATTTGCGGGGACTCGGCGCCGTAGCTTTTATAGGAGGTGGCGGCGTTTTACTGCCGGTCATTGTATAACTGGAGGCAGGGGGGTAGGAGGCCGGGGCGCTTGCAGCACATGGGCGACACGCATATGGAGCGGCACGGAAAGGAGTGGCGTGTTAGATAAGGTCCCCCGATGGACGGCAGTGACAGGCGGCGTTTATGAGACATTCATTTAGGTGTGTATCTGCTTCACAGGTTCCGCATGTACGCATTGTGATCGCTTCTCCCTGGGTGTCCTACACGAAAAGCTGTAATACAGAATGAATAGCTTTTTGGGATATGCGCGCTACCTATAACTGCCGTATAGTGCTTACGATTATAAAATAATAATTAGCTTTCCTGTTGTTCCATCAGCCCCAGTCACCTGACCACCTGTGTCGACATCTATCCAGCCGAACTTTATACATGGTTTACAATCGGATTTACGGTGTGCACTCTCTATTGACAGGTCTTCCTTAACGGAGTAAAATAAGCGAATCACATTATCTTAACGGGCTTCATATGATCCCAGGTTCAAATTTTAATCATTGCTGTTTTTGAAAAAATACACTATATGGACAAAGGTATTGGGATACACCTTTTAAACATAAAATATTAATGTATAAAATCAAGCACCTAGCCATGCAGTCAGGTTTACAAACACTTCTGAAAGAATGGGTCACCTTTGCAATAACTTAGTTTGTGTGATATTCTTCCTTGCTAGATATTCCATGGTCAACTATAAGTGGTATTATTGCAAAGTAAAAAGTTTAGGAACAACAAAAAAATCATCCACGGAGTGACAGACCACGTTGCAGAGCAGGTCGTCGAGTGCTGAGGCGCATAGTGTGTAAAAGTCACCAATGCTCTGTTGACTTAGTATCTGCAGAGTTTCAAACTTCCTCTGGCATTAACCCCAGGACAAAAAACCGTGCACCGGGAGCTTCATGGAATGGGCTTCCATGACCGATCTATAAAATGTAACCATACAGCTCCCCCTACAGTTCTCCTGCTTACAGATAGTATACGGAGGGCTTAAGCGTGACTATTTAACATCCATAAACATTAGGGGCCGGTTTCCCGAACAAGGATTAAGACTAGTCTTGGACTAAATTGCCGTGGAGATTCACCATTGTGACTCAAAGCTAGTCTAAGCTTAATCCTTGACTGGGAAACTGGCCATAAAGGCATAATAATGTTTACTTTTCAGCTTCCAAAACAGGCTCTGGACCCTCCGTGCTTCTGAATATGATCGACAAGCATGTATAGAAAACTAATGGACCTTCTATTAAACGTTTTTATTGCGCAGAAACTTTTTTTCCGAAAAGGAGACAGATATTTATTACACACACAGCCGTCAATGAGCCATCTTGAGGGGGGATCGATCTGAACGAAACAAGTGCAAGATAGTTGGGGGAAATAGGGCTAAAGGTATACAGTGAAAAACCCCACATCTGAAATGGCGTACACCCGGCCCGGACTGGCTCTTTGCAATAAGAGGCATCTTCTGGCTGGGCGCATGGGTTTGTGCGCGATGCTAAAACATTAAGAACCCCACTAATTGAGAAGTGCATATAAAAAGGTCACACAAACAAGATAACTGAGTGGGGTTATTTAATTAGACTTATAAAGTAATAAGCCTAGGTCAGGGTTAATCTGATAAGCAGGGACGTGGTATGTGTGTCGTTTCGTGCCCTTTAAAGGACCAGCTCCACCGCGGATCGCCTGAATGTTCACGATCACCGCACACCTGAGCACTGGTGACACAACCCTGAATCACAGCGTTTTTACTGGGGGTGGCAATAGGTTAATATTTTGCTTATCGGGGGTCCCCATCGGTAGCTTTTGCCGATCGCAAGCATAGCGTTATCCATGAATCTTATCACAACACGCCACAAACCAATGTGTTTTTTTTTTTTTTTTTTTTAAAATCCAGACTCCAGATTTCGTTGGCGAGAGAGGCCAACTGGGGTGGCCACCAATGTAATCTGACACTGGGTAATTTTTCAGGATTTGTTAGATTGTTGTGAATGTCAGTGCTGGCGTGCGGTTTTTTTTTTCAGGGGCATGACTTCATATTGCCCTATAGCACCATCTACTGGCTACAATTGATACACGACATTTAAATATAGAAATGTATCTGTGCCTAGAGAGGCAATATTGAAGCTTGACACCTCCAGGGACTGCGGTGTTTTGTAGCGTCTGCACGTACTCTAGGGTTTACAGTTCCCCTCCGGGTACTCTAGTTTCCTCCTGCAGTGCAAAGACATGCAGGTTGGCGTCTGTAAATGGCCAGACTGGACTGGCATCCCATCCAGGGTGTCCGCCTGCCTCATTCCCTGTGCATTCTGGAAGAGGCTATAAAATCAAAGTCTGCAACCATTCAAGCAAATGATCAGAGCATATGTAAGTACCACATTACAGCAGATATATGTGTACTCATAAGAATCATTAGTCAGTGATTACCACTGATTCATTTAGGCATTGTTTATTTAGGCAAAATGTAACCCAACATTCAGAAAGTCCAGTGACATTATGCTACAATACAGAACCAGCATACGGAACTGCCACTTTATAATTACCGCAAATTTAATGCACATTATCAATGCATTTATCACATTATTGAGGAACAAAACAGTAAACATCAAAATCGATTCACAAAATAATGTATTTGGAATACCTGCCTTTTGAATGCTGTGCATCCCTGGGGCTGGGTGATTTATGAATGAAACAGTACGAGTTTGTGTCATGATGACTGTGAGAAATGATGCAATCCAAAGGTGATACATTTTACAAGTAATGAACAGCATTCTCAGATTTTAAGAATCATAACAAATGGTATGAATGATATCATGGAATGCTTAATAATGTCATTTCCTCTTTCGAGAGTCACAGAAAATTTGCCAGCAAAAACAACGATGATGATGATAATGAGTTTTAAAAAGCAGGACGGTAATCGTTCAACAAGTAAGATTTTGCATAAACAGGAAAACATCTATTTCTTAAAAACAGAAGCAAGCAGAATGTGTTGTGGGCTCCCCGTTCTGTGGATTTCACATGACTATCCTGAACAGTATTACACCACAATTTAACATGCAGACAGCTGTCACACACCTGCTACTGGAAGACGTGCTTTTTGTTCACTGTCGAATAGAAAGATGCAGCTCACTAAGCGGGATTCATTTTTAAAGGAATGAACCAAAAAACACAAACTAATTAACTAACATTCCATGAACCATAAATAAAAATAAGCAGCTGAGGTTTTTTTTAAATTATTATTCCAATTATATTAATACTAAAATACAGTCACACAGCAAAGCAGGAGTTCTGCTAGTTAAAAATCCTTCATGGACTAGGTCCGCTGGACAGCAGGGGGCAGCAGACACCCCCTCACAACACTGTCATTAACCCAGACGTGATGCAATCAGAAAGCTTCAGATACTTCCTGTTTGGTATGTAAATAGAAGCCGTGCTTGAACTGAATTGGTCCAGCACATCTTTGTTTTTCTCTTCAAAGTACTGGCACCTCTCAATATCTGCTGGTACTTAATAACAAGGGGAGTACTGGCACCCAGTGCTGAATAACAAGGGGAGTACCGGCACCCAATGCTGAATAACAAGGGGAGTACCGGCACCCAGTGCAGAATAACAAGGGGAGTACCGGCACCCAGTGCTGAATAACAAGGGGAGTACCGGCACCCAGTGCTGAATAACAAGGGGAGTACCGGCACCTGTTTTTCCCTTCTTCAAGCACAGAATAGAAGGTTGTGGGGCAGTTCTTTTCTTGAGTCTCACTGCCTTTTTTAAATTAATGTATTAATTGATTAATTATACAATTTTGTAGAACATACTGTGCTTAACAGATGGTGTCTTTCGACAGCTTTACAGTTGCATTGTCCAGTGGCTGACACTGGTGAAAAAGCTTTATTGCTGAGTGTTACATCAGCTGGCATGAAAGCACTGTGCCACTGGATGTACAGGACGGCCCTGCAGTGCCTGGCGACTCATGGTCTTCATATTGAGGTTAATTCTGAACAGTGTTACAAAGATACAAAAATACAAAAAATTCTTTTTGTCATCAGGGAAGATAATTTATAATGAATAATAAAAAGAGGGTTTGTAAAACAAAACTTGTACGCAACGCATCCATTTACATTAAGAGCGGCACATTTAAACCATGTTTGCGCCAAAGCGCCGTGTGCTTGGACTTCTCATCACTTCCTTTCAGCAAGGTGGCTGGTTTATGGATGCAAACTAGACAGATCTCAGCCCAGATGAAAAAGACGGGAGTCTGGACACCACCTTACACAGCCTAGAGCCACATTTACATGTTCAGTGGGAACTTGACTGTCGCGTTAATTGTTGCATTTACTAAGCTTCACATTTAGCTCGGACTGATCTAGTAAATCCATCCATCCATCTTGCAACCACACAACCTGCCTGCATGTCTTTGGACTGCAGGAGGAACTGGAGCACCTGGAGGGCACGTGGAGAACATGCACACTCCGTACAAACAGAGCAGAGATGGGATTCGAACCCCCAACCATATCTGCTGACCCCGACCCACCCAGTAGATTCATGTAAAATATACATATACTGATCTCCCAGTAACCCCAGATGTGCAAATTATGTGCAAAAAAGTGTTCCATGTTTGTAATAAAAGGCCTAAAATGACAGACACCCGCCTGGCACTGAGATTGCCGCAGTGTGTGTCCTGACAGTGCTGTAAAGAGGCTCACGCATGCCACTCCTCTCGCATTCCCCAAAGTGCTCTTCAGTGCACTTCCTCTAAGGCCCTGAGGGCAGCGGTATTGCACGTTTGTTTGCTAGCAGCCCACCTGGCCCTCAGGCCCACCGGCCACTCGACACGAAGCTCCTGCTGAGCGAGTAGCTGGCGTCAGACGCCTTCTGCTTGCCCCAGGCACCAAAGGGCACGACCACAACGGTGCTGTTATCCTCAGAGCCATACTGCTGTGCCTGCAGCATAGAACACGGTGCCGGTGAATTGAGGTCCTGTCCCTACAGGCCCACTTCTGCCCTCACCCCGCCCTGCCCGTACCTGCTCCGCGATGACCTGGGCAGCCTCCCGCGGGTCTAGGCACTGGCTGATCACGTCGCAGATCTCCTGGCTGTTCATGATGAAGTTGATTCCGTCAGTGGTCAACGCCAGGAAAGAGTCGTGGGCATGCTGCAGCTGGAACAGGAGGATCATTACCATGGAAACGTGACACAACCTACCTGATTCTAGGCTCCCTGACAAACTGTCACCTTGGGTCCTCTGTAATGTGGTGAGCCCCCTGAATCTGCCTGGGTACCTGTGCCCTTCTAACACCCCCACCTCAGGACAGAAGCCGTACAGGGTCAACATGAGTGCCCTGTCTCCTCCCCTCCCTCCGACACTCACGGTGACCCTCTTGGTCTCAGGTTCAGCGATCACGCCCCTGGTCTTGAGGTCAAAGTCCCCAATGCTGCGGGTCATGGCCAGCCGGCCATTGACGTTGGCCTGTCCTAAGCTGTTCCAGGTCACAAAGCCGCCGCTCTTCTTAATCCTGCAGGACATGCATGGTAGCAGAATGACAATGAACAACACTGTAATAATATTTCTATCAATGTCCTTTGTGCTACTAGTGCTGTAGGTATAACATATAACAGACTTAAAAAAAAATACCCCCCCCCCCGTCTACCACTGCACCTCTCCTTCTCGTCCTTCCTCTCGGGGGTGTGATCCACCGTCAGCCGCTGTGCCTTCCCCCTGCGGCAGAGCAGGGCGCGGCTGTCCCCCACGCTGGCCACCACAAGCTCCACACTGTCCCTCAGCAAAGCCACCGTGGCCGTGGAGCCGGAGGGGTGCGGGGAGGCTGCGAGATGCGGAGACACCTGGAGTCACACTGGGTCATGCACTGCCCGCCTTCAGCTGCCACATACAGACAGGTAAATGACCATGCATGCAGGGTCATAAACCATATATGCAGCCAAGTCCAAGTAGTTTGGACCACAAGTCGGGAATACTCCCGGGATGGCATACCAAGCAAATGCAGGGAACATGCAGACAGACAAACAGGCAGACAGACATACATACACACCTTCGTATTCATCTTTGTGGTGACATTCATTTCTATGCAATTTAGAGTTAGGGATTTCATTTTTGGCATTTGGCAGCCGCCCTTAGCCAGAGACTTGCTATCAGGGGTAGATCTAGGGATGACCTGGGGTGGCCATGGCCAGGCCCAGTAAATACGTGGCCACCCCCATAAATAAAACTGGCCCCAGATGGCCACCACAATCGTGCCACTGCTTGCTGAGCTGTTATAATAATATGTGTAGAAAACATGCACTCCCACACACATGGCACTTTTCCACAGACAAAGAAGCAGTTCCGTTCCAGTTTGTGAACCTATCTTTGACTGGTTCTAAGTGTTTCCACTAAAATAAAAACATGTTCAAAACCAAAAAAACAGTCACTGTTGAGAACCAAGAATAGTTGTACCCTGAATGGGAACATGACAAAATCACGAGTGGGTGTGTACTACCCTGCTTACAGGCGCCAAACAAATGGATGTGCCTGTAGAATCTTTAAAACTCATTGTCTGGTCCCCAAAAGAAACAAAGTTTCTGGCTTCCAAACCAAGTTCCAAACCAAATATGAAAGCACTACTGGGAAAAGTAAAACACTTACAAGCACCACTGATGGAGCTGCTGAAACAAACATTGGTGGAAATGCAGGCTGGTTCCTGGTTGGCTCCTGGTTCTGAACAGAACTGGTTCATGAACCAGAATGGAACCGGTTCTTTGTCAGTGGAAAAGCACTAACAGTTCCAAACTCCAAGCTGCAGACCCATCCATACTGACTACTGCCCTGTGCAGTCATTCATTCCCAACATGGAGGGGAGCGGCCTGGTCTGGAAAAGGGGCCTTAGTGTAACGTCAATGCAAACAGGCCTGTTTACGGGGGCCACATATACACATGCTCACATGCTCCAACAGGAAAAGGTTGCAATATCATTTTGAAGATAGCAGTAATAACCATACATTAGGGATTTATGGATAAGTGATTAAAGTGCTCAGTTATTCATGGATGAGGAATGTCATGTGCGGTTAGTTCATCTGCCTGGCCTACAGCGTGTGTGTCTGTGCTGCCGAAACGTTTGTGCTACAGGTAACTCCCGCCATATCTGCTGGGACTTCCAGAGGCTTCTATGCTGGCATGCCATCTGAGGCAGGAAGTGTATCATGTGTCTCTGATAGTCCAAACCTAAAGCTGTCCGCGGCACCTGGCTTCACCCATAACACCCTGCCAGCGGAGCAGAGTCATGCAGTTTGATGAAGGACTGAAGCTATGTTCAGACACCTAGGTCCTAAATGAGTGCGTGGTAACATTAAAAACACTGAGCGATGATGAAATGTACCCCACTATGCAAGGGTATGTTAGAGCATAGCTATTCAGCTGCAGCTGAGGGGTTTCTCTGTGTCTAATGTCATGCTAAACCTCTATATTCCCACTGTGGCTATTGCTGTGAAAGACGAAGGCACGGAACAGTACAGAAGGTATGATAAATACCATGTGAACGATATCCCACGTCGCAGGCATCATATTCTGATGGGTTAATATCTTTAGTGCTCTTTCAATGAAATGACTGGAAAGAAACTGACTATATTAACAGGAAGGGATTCGTAAATAATGAACGAGATAGTGTATTGATCATGGGAAAACATTTTAAATAAATAAAACGCATTAATGTTAATTTGGTGATTATATGACTTTTCGTACAGTAAATGTTCTGTATAATTAACATGTATAACATAAATAATGTGTAACAACACAGAGATGTGCGACACATTTCCCTACAAAACACTGAATGGTACAGGTGAGATATAGTTACAGGGCTTTTATTAAAATGCAGCAATCGCACTGGTGGCGTCATTCTGCAAACGGCAGAAGACCCAGTGCAAGTCTAGCTTGCTGCGCTCAGGAAAAGTTCTGTGACTTAAACGCAGCACTGTGATGAAAGGTGGGATGAAACAATCAAGGAGATTCAGAATGACCAAGCACACTAGCTGTACATAAAAACAGTCTGAATGTGTACCCAGGCACTGAAAATGTAGTGTGTGTGTGTGTTTGAGTGTGTTTGTGTGTGTGAGAGAGAGAAAGAGAGAAAGAGAGAGAGAAAGGGAGGATGAGGAACCTTCCATGGTCCGAAGAAGGAAGCGCTGCACTCTATCACCATGGATAATATTTAGCAGTTCGCCACCGACTGAGGCCGATCATTAAAATGTCCAGAGCCTGCAACACTAGAGGCTGCAAGTTGGGTCTGCAGTGGTTCTGGATAACACACAAACACGTGGGACTGTATGCATGGCGTCGGCCAGACAGTATCAACAGAAAGAAAGACCATCCGGGAGTAACATCCGAGAGTAACATCTGGGAGTAACATCCGAGAGTAACAATGAGCGGAATCTAGCAGATTGGAATTTCTGACTGACAGCCAGTCAAGCAGGGGTCAGGGCTGCCCTTTGGCTCATTCTGCCCATAGGCAGACCTGCTGGGCTCTTTGCTGACCTTAGACTGTATGTATCTGCCCTTCCTGCAGTTTACTTTAAAATACAGCTATTTTGTCTATGTTTCTTCTCTTCAGTTAAAAGGTAAATCAAAACTTATGGGAGGTACCAATGGCAGAATTACAAACTACACATATCCAAGTGTAATACTAAAGAGTAGTATGTTTAGAGATCAGTTACAAATTAAAAACTGCAAACTATGTGAATAAAAGTATAAATGGATGCTGAGGCACCATCAATTGGGGTTGTGGGGTTTTACCTTCTACCACTTACCGTTCCCAGATGCATTCAAATGCATTTCAAATGCCTTGTCTACTTCTAGAAAAGCTTTGGTAAGCACCAGCTCCAGGTTGTGTTCCTCATTGACCAGGTCTCTGTAGGCAGGCCGTAGCAGCATGTTATACACAGCTGTACATACGCTAAGTGAGATACACATAGCAATTTACATTGCCGTACATACTCAAAGTGAGGCACACCCAGCCGACGTTCATACACAGCTGTACGTACTCTAAATGAGGGGCAAATTATTAACAGCCAAATGACATACTAACATTCATGTGACGTCATATTGCCAAAAGCATAAGGCCAGCTTAAGTGAGGCATACAGCAGACTGTACTCAGCCATATGTTACTTAGTAACAGGAAGTAACAGGAAATAACGGGAAAAGCATGCGTTAATAACAGGAAGTGCACATGTTAATAACAGGTATTACCAAGGAAGTGTATGTTAATACAAGGAAACACATGCATAAATAACAGGAAGTGCACATGTTAATAAGGAGAAATAAGCATTAATAATAGGCAGTGCACGTGTTAATAACAGGAAACGCATGCATTAATAACAGGAAGTGCACATGTTAATAAGGAGAAATAAGCATTAATAATAGGCAGTGCACGTGTTACTAACAGGAAACGCATGCATTAATAACAGGAAGTGCACATGTTAATAACAGATATCAGGAAGTGCACGTGTTAAAAGAAACACATGTATTAATAACAGGAAGTGCACATGTCATTAACAGATATCAGGAAGTGCACATGTTAATAACAGATATCAGGAAGTGCACGTGTTAATAACAGGAAACACATGCATCAATAATAAGAAGTGCACATGTTAATAATAATTATAAGGAAGTGCAAGTTAATAAGAAGAAATGCACATTAACAGGATGTAATAACAGGAAGTGTACATATTCATTACAGAACGTGCATGTGCTAAAAACAGGAAATGCACGCAAATAAAAGGAAGGCCTGGCATCACCTACTTTATGTGCGTCTCCATGTGCTTATGGCAGAAATCAGCCGCCTGCGGTCCGCCGTGGCCGTCGAATACAGCAAAGTAGAGGATGCTGCCGTTCACCTGGCTGACCTGAAAGCGGTCCTCGTTCTCCTTGCGCTGGCCGATGTGGGAAGCACAGCCCACTCTGGACAGGCTCACCTTGGGGATGGGCTTCCCATAGCGGATGCTGGGGGGCAGCAGAATGGGCTCGTCGATGCGATTGTCCCAGATGCCGAAGGAATCCCAGGTGGTGGGGCGGCCGCTGCTGTCCGGGTCGAAGCGAGAGCTGCTGAGCGCTCTGGGGGACGCGTGGAGGCAGCGGTGGCCTTGTTGCAGGAGCCCCAGGCGCAGCCCGCAGGCCCCAGCCAGGCTCAGCCGAGTCGCCATACACATGGCTCCACCACGGCAAGGGCCAGACGGAGGGAAGTGGGCTGTCTGCTGGCCCAGGCGCAGTCAAACTCTCCTGTAACCTGGAGCTGGAAAAGCAAAGGCCAAACCATGAGCTTTAGGGAAGGAGTCACAACAGCGTTCATTCTAGTTTTCTTCTGCTACATTTTTCTATCCATGGCTGAGACACAGTAATGCAGAGCCAACCACTGTGCAGGTGAGTGAGCTGGTGGCAGATCCAGGGATTATGCAAAGCAGTCCTTCAGCTGTTTGCAAAGCAGCTCGCTCTCTCTCCCCCCCTCTCCCTCCCCCCTCTCTCCCTTCCTCTCTCCCTTGCACACATAGTACTATAAATCCCAGTGCATCATTTACTTTGTCTACTGTCTAGATTATTTTTTAAAGTTATGTATCCTTTTTTTATATTATTTGAAGTGAGGTGATGTTTTTCAGTTCCTGCTTGGCTCATACCCCTTTATTCAAAGAGGGGTACATTAATCCTTTAAGAGAAGTGTGATTCATTTGGCACCAAAAGTGTATATAAATCCACCCAAGCCTGCTGGAATGAGCTAAGCTTTTCTCCATCTTTTATAATGGTGTTTCCAAGCAGGTTTTTACTGACAACGTGCTTATGGGGCGCCGTTTGTAAAGTTACTAAACATAGTTGTACTTAAGGTTTTCCGACATTTACTGCAATTTCATGACATTTACCTAGAGGTCAATGGAGTTGTGGATCATTTGATTTTTTTGCTGTGTAGATTACTTTCATAACTGTTTATCATATGTAAATATAAATGTTAAATGTAAATATAAATGTTAAATGTAGACGCTAAATGTTGAGAACGTGCAAATTCGCCACGACCATCTGCATAGAAATGTCGTTCATAACTGGCAAGACTGTAACTCGAAAACGTACAGTTTTTCCACTTTATTAGCACTAACTTGGCAATTAGGAAACGATTCCCCGGTTGCACTTCTTGTGGCTGAGCGTGCACATGACGTCAGTGGCTGCGTGCAGATGGCTGAGAGTGCACGTTATGCAGCCAGACCATTTTGACTTAGCGCGCTTTCGTCGTAACCGCCCATTTATATGCAGATGAGTGGCGAATTTGCATAAGTTCTCAACATTTAGAGTCTACATTTAACATTTATATTTACATTTAAGTTTTACATTTAACATATATGTTAACATTTAAGATTTGTATTTAACATTTATATTTACATTTAACTTTTATTTACATTTACATTTAACATCTATATTTAACATTTACATGTAATATTTATATATAGACATACCATTTATATTTACATATGATAAACAATTTTGAAAATAATCTATACAGCAAAAAAATCTGATGATCCACACTGCTGACTTCTAGCTAAATGTCATAAAATTGCACTAAATGTTTAAAAAGTGGCAAGTACAAAAGCTTTACAAACGGCGCCCCATACGTGCCCGTAAGCATGTACATTTCACTGACGCAGACCGTGTCCCCTGTGACCTGCTGCCAGGCACAAGTCCGATAAACATCAGGTGACCGAGAAAAGTCCCCTTCATAACACGCATTTGAACCGCTTCATACATTCGAAACATTAGAGATAAATAAGAGGCAACTACTAATAAGAAACGATGCGATGCAAAATAGTATAATACGCGATTCAATACAGTACATAAGTAGATACACTTTATAGAGCCACACATAGTACTATAAATCCCAATGCACGACTGCAAACAGTTGAGGTTTGCTTCTGGCTGTGGATTTTTGCATTGAACACTGGACTGAGCCTACCCAAGCTGCGCCGAGCCGCCTATCTAACCGGCTGCCGTAAAGCATTAAGGCGGGACGACCCATCGTCATTAGGCACTGCCTCGTTATTCCGTAACGTGTAACATTGCAGTCCGGTGTTTCTTTGGGCTCGCCTGCATACGGCTTTATTTACCAGCCTATTATAAAGCCTGACCGTCGAGTCTCTGAGCTCTGCGTTATAAAATAAGAAACTCCAGCATTGCGTGCTATTACCTTACCGTATCTGTTGAGGGAAAAGACCTGTTTGATGTTAAAACACCCCGGCAAGGTAGCATTAACAGCGTTTCCTTATATTCGTGGCGCGTCCCTGCGCTCCGTAGGCTGCTATACATACAAACCTCTGGGGGCTCGGCCGGAACCGCCCACCTACGTCACCATCCACCAATCGCAAGCCGAGAAACTCTATCGCGCAGCCAACGGGAGACCGGGATCTGGTGGGAGTGTTTGTTTTGGTCAAGGCGCCTGTGACAGGTTTCGGAAACTGAGAGAGACGTGACTGTGCTATGTTAATGATTGCAAAACGAATCATATAAAGCAAACCCTTTACAGAGAAAACCGCAAGGCAGACATTAATTACATTCATCACATTTCCTTTTAGACTGCAAATGGCACAGCAGAACTTAAAATACAAAACGAAGCAGAAAAACACTCTATTCAGATATCCAATGTATTCACCCCGTGGGATTTTATAGCCAGACTGCAAAGACCCAGATATGTGAAATCTTTCCGTCTGGCATCCCGTATGAGAAGTATGTATATTTATTTATAGTAACCAGAAACTCATTGGATTAATGGATAGAAACATGTGGATGGTGTGGCGATCTGGTGATGTTCTTTTCTATTAAAAATATTTAATTGTTATTTACAATATTTTATAAATATTATGCAGCTGTATATGTGGGGAGTGTGTGTGGCAGTGAGTTATAGTGGTGTCCCTGTGGCCAGAAGGTCCTTGGTTCAAGTCCTAGAGTTATCAGAGTGATGTCACTGGGCCCTTGAGCAAAGCCCTGAAGTCCCAGTTCCTTCAGGGACTACCAGGCCTGTCCTTCATGGCATTACACCCCTGCATCAGGATGCCATGCTTATTTCTTTTGTTGGCACGGGACGAACACAAAAAAAGCTTTGCTAGCTGCTCTAGCTCTCTCAGGTTTGAAGGGTTCCTTCTCCCAACTGCTGTTTTTAGATCTCTCCACAGGTGCTCTATGGGATTTAGACCTGGACTCATTGTCTTAAACCATTTCTGGGTGCTTTTGAAGTTTGCCTTAGGTCATTGTCCTGCTTTAAGACCTATGACCTCCAGCTGAGACCCAGCTTTCTGACACTGGGTCCTACATTGCGCAAATATTTGTGGCCATGAATGTATATATGTGCCTGTCTTTGCCCTGTGCTTTTGTTGGTCATTGCAATTATTTCCTGCATATTTCTCGGTTGTGACAATGTTGTTTGTGGCAGTTATGTCAAAACGAAGCATACTGAAGCAACGAAGCTTCCTTTCCGAATGTCTCGTAAAAGGGTTCATTACTCGAAGCTTCACAGCACAGTGTACAGTAGCGGCACCTGGTGGTCAAAGGGGAGCACCGTGAATTTGGCATCGAATCAGTCAGCTTATGTCTTATCTATGAAATCACTTATAGTCTTGTGCATAAAGGCCACTAGAAACACTAAATATGTCACCTGAGTCTATACTTATATATCAACAAATAGTTCATCCAACGAGGCCATTGCAATAATTTATGCTTATTATGCTTTTAATGGTATTTGGTGTTATAATTAATGGGCATTGTGTTACTAATAGGCCTAAAGTTAAAGAGGTTTAGTTTAAAATGATATTTATATTTTACCCAGCAAAACAGGTTATCCAGAGATCTAGAAGTGACAATGATGTACCATTTGTGAATAAGATATATTGAAACCACCTCTCATCGTTTCTATTATTGTGTTCATGTCAAGTTACTTTGCTTAGAAGCAACACCACCAATATATGTAAATGTTTCAAAATGTTTTTGTAATTTGGATCTTTTTGTAATATCCCCATTCTGATAATTGTAAATTAGCCTATTTTGTTGAATCGAGTTAGATCCGGCTAGGGGACGTGGTCGCGGTGAGCGATGCGGGCTCTTCCTCACAGCTACCCACATAACAAAATTTGTCTGGCCCACTTGTGGGCCACACCCTTGCCTCAGTTCTGGCCCAAGTCTGGCTGGG
>JAODLC010000015.1:6315439-6328631 GCA_026781145.1 Hippopotamyrus pictus
TCAGGACATCACCCCTACTTTTTCCAAAAAATACCAAACAACCCATAATGTACCAGGATCATCACAGACCAACAACCTAACTGGGCTCCCTTCCAAACGGCATCATACGAGTATGGCTGCTTTCTATATCTCAAGTTTTCTTACAGTTTCTTTTTATTTCCCTTTATCATTTACCTTACTTAAGCCTATTACTTTACTATAGATAGCTCTCACTGTCTCAGGAGTTTCGTCGCGTGCCTCTCTTGCTGTATGCTGCAGCCTCCTGTTGCGCATTCTCATAAGGGAACTTAGATTTGATTTGGATGCACCCAATATTTCTACATCACCGACCGATCAATCGGTTTGTACTGAAATACGTACGTGTGTCTATCTGCGAATAAAAAATAAGCTGGTGAAATACCCATATGGTACCAGCAAGTCAAATGGTTCCACGGGTAATTTACAAAAAAAAAAAGAAAATCGGTTATTTTATCCCAGTCAAATAATATGAAGCGCCTTTGGTAAATGAGTAATGCGGTATTACTCTGTAAGTTTCGTTTCTGATCGGGTTTCGTTTCTGACCGGGTTTCGTTTTCTGTTTTCTGATGTCACCGCGTCTGAAACGCATATATATAAAGACATGGGATGGAGCTGCTGGTTTTACTTCACTTTCAGTATTTTTCTTTGCAGATTATGTCCAGTCTTCATCACAAAAGCGCCAAACAAATGTAGTGTTTTTAGGAATTATTTAACCGCCGCGTTTACCCATCCTGTAATCCACGGACGTGTTTCTTCAATCTGCATCAGATACTTTGGTAAACCGAATAATCTAGTATATTAGCAGACGAGTTTTGCGCCTGGAAGCAATACAGTGTAATGTATTCCTGGGGAGAGAATGCTCTCGGAGATTCAGGGCAGACCGACGGACTTGATCTGGACTGTCAGCTCCTCAGTGAGAGGGACATATTATCTGTTGGAAGAGAAATAACTGCATTTGTCCGACGAAATGAGGAAAGCACTTTCTATCTGCGTAAAAGGAACACACGGGAAACAAGTAAGCATTTATTTAACTGACAGAGGGATTGTACGTGTCATGGAAGCTTTGAGCTGTGGATATTTTATAATTGTAGTTGTTTTGTATTTCCTAAACTGTATTCATTTTAGACGCTGGTTTAGAGAAGGTCAGGATTCCAGTAAGTGACTTTCAGTAATTGCAAGCATTCCAGCTCTAGTTGTTCTAACATGTCGACAGCAAAGTCAAATGAACCTGCTCCAATGAACCGTTAACAATAAAGGAAGATTCCTTATCGTAGGTGTCCTGACTGCTCTTGAGCACGGAGCGGAGAAGCAGCAGCCAGAGCCGAGGAATAGGAGAAAGGTCTGGCTGCAGGAGGGGCCTGAGAGCGCGCGTCCTCTGTCACGCCCCATATACTCTCAAGCCCCTACGTCATTTCCGTTAAAACGACAGAATCCGTCTTCCCAAACCCCAATACGCAATTTCCGTTTAAACGATAGCGTCCGTCCATACCGTTTTACGTTGTGTGTAAATAAATAAATATAGAGCTACTGTATGTGTTATTATTGTGAGACATCAGACTATAGCTAATATGTACTTTTAATAATTATTTTCTTGTGCGATATTTATGCCGTGAAATATTGTACTTTAATAATGTCAGCATTTAGATGTTTGTACGGAAACCTGTAAGTCATAATCTAATAAAAAATATTTTGAATAAATTGTGCGTTATTGGTTATTAACAAAACGTATTTGTTTTATCAAATATATGTGCTCAGTAATAACATCATTTTGATAACATTATCTAGAGTTAAGTCTACCAACATAGATCGAGAGTCTAGTGTGCCTAAAAAGGGCCAGTTTGAACTTTCTTACCATGTATCACACTATATATAGGATATATTAATACATACCTCAAAATTATGTAAACGTATGACAAAGTCAGTAATATTTAATAAAAAAAACCCAAGAACAAATCCTTTTAATTACATTGTGAAGACAATAATATAATACAATATGAAGTTGCAATAGTTGTACAATTGCCTAATTTAAATAAATGTCTGCCAGTTAAAATAATAGTTGTGCTTTGGTACTGGCCATAGTGCAATATTTTTACTATGTTAAACATTTTTTTCTAAGGAGCCGATGAGAATTTATTAAAATTTGTACAAGAAAAACTACTATTTTAATTATATACAAACTATGGTGATGCGGGCTTCGGGCACCCGCTCGTCAGGCATGAACACCCCCGGGTTCCGAATCGGGAGGGGCTCCTCCTGACACCCGGCAGGGGAAGCAGCAGTGATCGAGACGGCCCCTTGGAAGACCCCCGGCACGTCTTCCTGCCGTCTTCGGTTCTTCTGCTTTCTCCTCCCGGCAGCTTTC
This sequence comes from Hippopotamyrus pictus, assembly GCA_026781145.1. Taxonomy (NCBI): domain Eukaryota; kingdom Metazoa; phylum Chordata; class Actinopteri; order Osteoglossiformes; family Mormyridae; genus Hippopotamyrus; species Hippopotamyrus pictus. The sequence goes on from JAODLC010000015.1 coordinate 6,317,820, forward strand.
GCTAGAGTCTTTGGGCACCTCAGGTAGCTCCAACAGTGGACCGTAGGGCAGTCCGCTGTCCAGAGCTACCTGCCACATCATCGACTCCGCTGACGCTCTTCTCAGCTGCCATAGGTTTTCTTGCACCGCTTCTGCCAGGTGCACGTCTCCGGGTAGGGACATATCCTCCAGGATGTGGAGGAAACAGCTAGTAAACACGAGGATTCCACACGAGGTAGATGAGGGGGCGTGGCACACAGAAGGAGCGGACGAGTAGGGCATGACAGCAGGCCTGTTACACTTTACTCCACGTGAACATTTGTGTGTTTTCTCTGCAGAGTCCTTCTGTCTGAAGGAGAAGATACACACGCTGCACTGTGGTGCCTGTCATGTTGTTGTGGTCACAGCAAAAGGCAACATATACCAGCTGGACTGTGGGTGGCCAAACAGCAACCCCAGGTACATGAATATCATTCCAAGCAAATACTGCTGTTTAACATTAGTTATTAATTTATGCCAGTAGTGTTACATAATAATAATAATAATAATAATAACAACGGGGGTGCCATTACAGATTTTGGGCCCTATGAAGGCATATGATATTGGACCCCCAACCCAGACCACCCCTGTTACTCAGGGGCCCTTGGAATTGTCCTAACTTTTCTCCCCGTATGACACCCCCGATCACAATCACGATGATCATCAATTTAATCAAACTAATCTCAGCTTCTTGACTATGTTTTTAAGGTATGAGCATCTCAGCAAGCAGAAGGTGGTACAGGTTGCCTGTGGAGATAATCACTCTGTACTCCTTACACAAGGTAATGGCGGGATGGCACAGCATGTGGAAAATAGCAGATTTTAGCAAGTTAGCAGTCAAGAGAATAACCGAGATTGCTCTCTATCCTCTGACTGCACCCAGATGGACAGATCTTCACCTGGGGGTGCAACTCCAGTGGTCAGCTGGGTCTTGGGAACAGAAAACCCAGTACAAGGCCACAGTCTCAGCTGGCACTGGCAGGAATCCCCCTGGCTCAAATAGCCGCTGGAGGTGACCACAGTTTGGCCCTGTCTGTCTCAGGAGCTGTGTTCAGCTGGGGGAGCAACCGCAGGGGGCAGCTGGGCCTGGGAGATGTGACTGGTGCGTCTTTAAAATCTGTTCTGTCTATTTAGGCAGTGAGGGCCAAGGGCATGTGTTTTTAATGTAACTGTTTTAAATCAAATATTTACTGAATGTAACTGAAACTGCTTTTAAAGAATTATTATAGCTACCAGTGCACGCACCTTAATTGTACTGTGTATTACGGTTTGTTCATACAGATCGCGATAGTCCTGTTCCAGTGAGATCTTTGCATGGGAAGAAGACGATCTACATTTCCTGTGGGGCGAAACACACTGCCACTTTGACACAGGTCACAGAAAATGCATTTCTGGCTCTTATGGTGATGTTCAGAGTAAATGTAAAAGGTGCAACTAGGACAGAAAAAAATCCCAGTCCGCACAAATATAACTGAAAAAGAGGCTCGCGTCCTACCAATGGGCCTCATGTTCATATTTGTTACTCTGTATGGCCACAGGGAGGCCTCCTGTTCACATTTGTTACTCTGTATGGCCACAGGGAGGCCTCCTGTTCACATTTGTTACTCTGTATGGCCACAGGGAGGCCTTGTGTTCACATTTGGGTCTGGAGACTTTGGCCAGCTGGGGCACAACTCAGACAAAGACGAGCTGTGCCCTCGCCTGGTGGCTGAACTCTGGGGGGCGCCAGTGACTCAGATCGCGTGTGGAAGGTATTGCAGTTCAGTTATTCTGTTTGTCAGTCAGTGTAATTAAAAATAGATGAACATATCACCATCTGTGACATGTTTTGTCACCCTCGAAGGTACCACACACTTACCTATGCTGCATCTTTGAAAACGATCTATGCTTTCGGCCGTGGTCAACAGGGACAGCTTGGAAATGGACTGACCGCAGATCAGAATATACCACTTCCTGTTCACTTGCCAACAGGTATTCACGTGATTTTCATGTGTCAAAATATCTGTGCACGTTGCCATAATAATTCACAGAAATGTCCATCACAGTATCACTTGTTCCTCCGGATCTCCAGTCCTGTGCTTTCAGAAAGAGTCTGTGTCCTTTAACTAATTTCATCTGTGTTACGGAATATTTCAGAGCACCGTGACTGTGGACTTCGTAGAATCCTTGCTGGTGAAAATCAGTGCTTTGCACTTTGGTCTCCTATTCAGGTAAGATGGTGCAAAGTGTAAATGTGCCTAGTTGGTTCCAGTAGCTTCACCCTGTACAGTCTGGCACACAGAGATGAGAATCCACAGCACATATTGTATTTTCAGGGGCCTGAAAACTGCAGGACTTTGGAGGGAATTCCCACCATAGATGACAAAACAGTCAACAAGTGGTTATCCAGATGTGATTCAGAGTCATGGAAAACCATAAAAAAGTCAGTTTTAACTGTAGCTTCTTTCTTCCAATCTGACATTTTCAGGTCTGCAGCCGCTGATTAGCGTTTACTCTTCTCTTTCAGAGAAATAACTCAGCTTTTTTCATCGGCTTCCTGTATTAACGGGAGCTTTCTCAGGCAGAGGTAAAAGTCATTAATACCAATCACTGACTCTTCAGCCATTGATGCCCTCTCATAAAACAGTATCGCTCATGTTATGTTTTGCCTTCATTTCAGCCATGACAGGTTTTGCCGAACCAGATCCAAAATTTTTAGCCTGGACTTATCTCTTGTACGTCAGACATTTGAAAAGCTTGCAAGAAACAAGGAAGTCTTGAACCAGGTATGATTAAGTGAAGCTAACTAGATTGCTTTGTTTAATTAGGTCACCTGGTAATCTTTCTTTCATTCCAGTGGGGATCACAGACTGGGCTCTCGCTTTTCTAGACAACTTATTGGCTGATGCTTGGATGACACAGTTCTTCAAATGCTTCAATCTTCAGGTTTTATCCGTGGTTCTGGAGAAGCTGCTGCCATCTCTGAGCCCAGTGGCTGCTGATGTGGAAGGGCTGAGGGTCTACCTGATCCTGCCTGAGCTCATCAGGGTCCTGCCCACACAGCAGAACACCATGGACCTCAGCCTCGCCTTCGCCAAAGCCGTTCTACCCCATGTAGATATGCGTAAGGATCCAATCCCAGTTCACTACTTGACCCTATGAACACTCCATGTGCTGTGATTGCTTGTTTTTTGTGGTTTAGGATGGCAAAATATTGATGGTGCGCATGGAAGGTATACAATTATTTTATCAAGGTCTATGCTTCTAATTTTCTCAGAGGCCTTATGGTCAGAGCTTCCTGTTATCTTCTTCAAGAGCCTTGTTAAGATCTTTCGCTCAGTGTTGTCAGCCTTCCTGCGTGAGATGCGGACTGAGTACACAGATGACTCAGACTGGAAACTGAAACTGGAGAATACCGCAATCCTTCTGCACAGGCTCTATGAGGTATCCTGTGATGATCACATGCTTACCGACTGCTTTACTGTCATACGTCATATGGATCTCGGATACTACATAATTCTGAACTTCATATGTTGGTCTGTTCATCTTGCGTGCAGGTTAACCTCAGATCTGGTAGAAAAATAGAAGATAGTAACTTTTACATCAGGGAGATTAAACGCTACTTTCGTGATGTGAGTATTCAATCATTGTAATTATTATTATATTATCATTAAATCGGTGTTCGCTGAATAAAACTTGAATTAACTTTTCTCTCCAGCTGCAAGAAGGGTTACTCAGAAAGAAAGAATTATTCATGGTACATTTTATACATAATTATATATTTCACCAGCAGTGGCTTGGAATTCAAGGTAGATGGCTTTTAACATAATTTTCCATTTCAGAAAATCCTAAATCTTCTGTCACAGTATCCTGAATTCTTTGACATGGAGTCTAAATACGTGATATTTAAAATTAACAACAGAATCATTTTTGTGGTAAGACCCTATAGTAAAGTACAGTTCGGACTTTCCAGCCAACAATATTACATAAAAGTAGAAGTACCAATTGATAATATAGCAGTATTATCTGGTTCTTTGTTTCTGACAGAGAGAAGCTTTTGTAAACCCATTCGAGCAGAACTTCCTGCATGTAAACAGGAGGTCGGTGCTGGCCGACACACTCTCCCTTCTCCGTGACGTCTCCCGGAACTTCTGCTTGCCTTTGCAGGTTACTACATTCTCTGGGAGCTAATCCCGCAGTTTGCTGGAATCAGTCATATGCTATCAGTCAAGCACAATGTTTCTTACCTTCAAAATAATAGTCATATGAGAGTGTTACATACTGAACACCCAGCACTGACATGCCTGTCATTTTCTGCTTAACATTAACGCCTGATATGTGTAATGAGTCTGATTGACTCTTCACTTGCTTGACCTCCACTGCTGTTCCATTCCTGTTCCATTGATTCCTGTTCCATTGTTGTTAAGATTTCCAACCCTTACTGGTGTATTACACCAACTCTGACTATTTAGAGTTTAGAGGACTTGCCTTTATAGTCTCGGAATGCCTTTACATGTTTACTGACTACTTCTATCCAGGTGAAGTTTAACGAAGAGGATGGTATCGATCATGGAGGTGTTTCTCGAGAATTCTTCTCAATACTCGCAAGGGAATTTCACTCAATGAGGCCAAACTTGTTTGAATTCTTTGAAGACTCCAGGCTTGTTTGGTTCATCTCAGAGGTTTGTTTAAAGGTCCAAGCAGTGTCTTTTTGTAATATTTTACTTGCAGAATTTCTTCAGATCCTGTATGAATAATGGCTTCTAAGTTGAGTCATTGAGTACCAGGTTTTCTGCTGCCCTTTTAGGTCCAGTGTGACCCAGACCTGTTCTGGTGGCTTGGCGTTCTCTGTGGCATGGCCTTGTACAATTTCTGCATCGTCAACTTCCATTTCCCCCTGGTGCTGTTTAAGAAGCTACTGGGCCAGAAACCCACGCTGAAGGACCTAGAAGAGCTCTCTCCAGTAGAAGCCAGGTGCTTCCCTCTGCCGGTGCTGAACATTTCTGTGTTTATGCTAACTGCTTAACAGCTTAACACTTTCTCTAAATTAGGAGTTTGAATGATGTCCTGAAAGAAGAGGAGGACCTTGTAGATCAGTTGGACCTGGACTTCACAGTGAGCTTTACTCCCATCACACAGTGAAATATTCACTCAGGCACTCAGTTGATCACTTATTACGTTTTGTTCCTCTCTGAAAGGCAAAAGGACATGAATTAGTTCCAAATGGACGAGAGAAGCTTGTTACCAAATTCAACAGGTACGTCATTTGTGACCTCAAAGTTCTACTTTTGCAGGTTTTCGTTTTTGCGACTTAAAGTAGCAATTTTAGTATGTTAATCATTTATACTGTTTATTACATGCAATGTCTGCAGCATAAGAGTGACATTGATAGCTCATCTCGCTCTCCTACAGACGTGAATACGTAGATGCCTACGTCAATTATGTATTCAACATTTCCGTCGAGAAACAGTTCAGCACATTTGCGAAAGGATTTTCCTGTGGCTGTCCGAATGAAAAATGGAAAATGTTTGTCCCAGAGGAGCTTCTTGCAGTTTTCACTGGAAATGTCAACTACGAATGGGAGGAGCTGCGGAAGGTAAAGCCTCCTTTTACTGCCACTGAGCGAGCGACCGATGCAGTGAGCCCCGACTGGCAGCCTTGTCTGTCTGGCCTCCTCTTCACACTTCGCGCCTTCTGCTCTTATTGCCACACAGAACGCCACATATGAGGGCTACAGTGCTGACCACGAGAACATCCAGCGTTTCTGGAGCGTTTTTGCAGAACTCTCAGAACAACAGAAGAAGAATTTCTTGTGTAAGTTCTCCATACGCCGTGCTGCTCTGAGTACAGGCTAAATGTTCATATTTCCGCTCTAGCAAATAATAAATAATAGCAAAAAACTATTGAGTTTTGCATGGAACATGCTGTGTACATCTACTGATTGTAATATAGTTATTACATTATATATATTTCCAGTATATTTGTTTTTTTCTGACGATATTGTGGTTTCTTGGCGAAATCTCCCTTGTTTGTCTCGTTAGCTCAGTGACACTTTGTGCTCCCTCCCTCTTAGCCTTCATGACCGGAAGTGACCGCCTGCCGGTGGGGGGGCTCTCCACACTCTGTCTGAAAATTATCAAGGAGAACAAAGAGGGCCCAGATGACTACTACCCTGTGGCCAACACCTGCTACTGCGTGTTACACCTCCCCAACTACAGCAACGTGGAGACCCTGAGGGAGAAGTTCTTGCAGGCTATTCAGTTCTATGAAGAGTTCGGAGAGAGATAGATGGCAGAGAAGCTGACACGTGTCTGTTGGAGGGTGTGTGAGTGTGAGAGACAGTGAGTGAGGTTGTTTGAGTGTGAATGAGTGAATTAGGGAGTGAGTGTGTTAGTAAATGAGAGTATTTGTGAGTGTATGAGGGAGTTACTGAGTGAGTGGTTAAGGAATGACTACTTATTGGTCAGACTCATCTGTATGCTTTCATGTGCCTTATCTGACACAATTAGTAAGAAATTTAGTTAGAAGAGATAATAGGTATGTAATGTATTGAAAAAAGTATTTATTCTGTTTGAGGAGGCAGTGAGAGTGTCACAAAAAAGACCAAACTATGAGTTTACATGTCATATATTGATTTATATTGATGCTGCCAAATTCACTATGAGTTTAGGTAAAGAAAAAATAAAATACTGGAGAGCAGTTAGATCAGCATCTGCTTGAGCTGTTGTCCTGTCTCACAGTGAAAACAGGCATTTAGCCACATTTTAATTATTTCTAAATCCTTATACTTTTATTGCTTTATTTGCTATTTAAACTCCAGGGATGTACTGCGGATACTGGACACCACTTATTGCTGTGCTCATTTCATCATTTCTGGGACACCACACACTGGAATAGCAGGGAATGGCTGGCGGGTTCCACTTACAGGAGACATGACATCCATTTTCCTCACGAAGCCTCTGGCCATCTGCCATTTTTCCTGATTGTTGGAATGATGTCAGAGAGCCCAAAGCCTCTAGCTTTGAGATGCTGTCTGTTGGGAATCTGCAAAACCCAGATGGTCACGCAGCTTGGCAGGTCAATCACATAGCTGGATTATACACAAAATGGCCGAAATCAGTGTATGCTTTAAAAACCAGCATGTGCTGAAAAGTCTGTCTGTCTTCAGATTGCTAGTCTGATATTATACAGTCGCGGAAAAAACTGAGACCACAGCACATATGGTTGTGCGTCTGTGAATAATATATGATGATGTAAGGGGTTAGCAAGGTTGGGGTGCAACTGGTGGCGACAGGCTGACTGGCCATGATCCTAAAGAGATGCAGAGCTGCAACTAGGTCATGACCTTTGAGGTCATCATACACTTTGCACGTGGACAAGAGCCCCTGTCTTAACCGGTGGGGTAGAAAATTGCCTTTTAAGGGGAGTTGCAGTAATTTAAAAAAAACCTGAGGAATTTCCTTGTTCGGGGGTCCGCTTATTTGGATTGGGGATACTCTCTTTCTTTGCTGTCAGCTCTGGGAGTGCCCTGCCTTAATAAAGTAATTTTATCTTAAGTTGCATCAGGTAAATTTACTTCATGCCTGGTGTTAAACAGCATTTAGAGAAAAGTGAGTGTAGGTTTTCTACTTCCACAAACATGACCACACAAATTCATTCAGTGCATTCATTCAGTAAAAATGTTTAATAGGATGTAGAAACTAGCTATAGTAAAAATAATAAAAGGAAAACAAAGCAAATAAAGGTCATTCCTTTCAAGCAAACATAAACTGGTCGTGTCATAGTTGACAAATAACAAATCAGGAATGTGCAGAGTCACAGTTCACAAAGAACATTTCCAGGGTCAAAGTTCACAAAGAACAGGTCAACAAGTTCAGGGTCAAAATTCAGAAACAATAGTCGTCACAGTGAGTAGATGAGTCATGAAAACTGCTTTGGACAGAAAGTTGACCTCTGGGGCTGTGACCTCAACCCCATATGATGCTGACATCAAGGATAAGTAAAACTCCTTACATAGTGACATTAACATGAACAGCAATTCACACAAATAAAAATGGTAAGATCAAGCACACACATAACGAACCTAACAGTTTAGTATTACAATATGAAAAAATACAGCAGTATAGAATAAAACCCACAAATAAATTATTGCACCATAGCAATGTATTTTTACTGGACTATAACATCATGAACAAAAGAAAAATGAATTCCAGAAAAATGTTGTACACAAAAATATAAAACACATGTATGATCTGATGCACACCTTTAGTTCCATTGTGTCACATTATTATGCACATACATTAAAATTAGCAGCTCTGTGTGGCAACTAGCAGCAGAGGCCACCATATGCTGTTATTAAGGGCAGCTGGAGCGACAAGTAGTCATCTTTGCAAATGTAGCTCAGCTTATGTCTTCCTCTGCTGCCCCCTGGAGGATGGGCTCCCCCTCTGGGTCTGGTTAGGGTTAGGGCTTCCTCTGCTGCCCCCTGGAGGATGGGCTCCCCCTCTGAGTTTGGTTTGGGTTAGGGCTTCCTCTGCTGCCCCCTGGAGGATGGGCTCCCCCTCTGGGTCTGGTTAGGGTTAGGGCTTCCTCTGCTGCCCCCTGGAGGATGGGCTCCCCCTTTGAGTCTGGTTTGGGTTAGGGCTTCCTCTGCTGCCCCCTGGAGGATGGGCTCCCCATATGAATCTGGTTCTTCCCAAGGTTTCTTCCTTCTAGGGGGGTTTTCCTTGCCACTGTCGCCTCTGGCTTACTCTCTAGGAGCTTTGGACGGGGAAAATGTACAGCGCTTTGTAACAATGCAATGTGAAAATGCACTATTCAAATGAAATAGAACTGAAATGATCAATAATGATCAATATCCTGTCAACATAACATTGAAATATTGCAGATCCCCAAGTTGTTGGTGGACCTTACTCAGTCACCACAAAAGAGAGATCATTTCAGGTGCTCAGGCGCATTCTGCGTGCGTTATCCTTGGCCCGCAAAGGTGCTGAGGTCCATGTGGCTGAGCAGCACACGGCGGGCTATGCAACAGCTGGAGGTTTGCCCTCCAGCTTTAGAGAAACACAGACGAGTCCTTCTTGCTGATCAGAACTTCCAGGAGCTTGAGCTTGGCTTTAATGTGCTTGTACTCGGTGTACTCCTTGGCCAGGAGTGAGCGCTCCTCTTTCTGCACATTTCTGTGTAATATAAAATAGCGTATTTACCAGAAAATACTACAAACCAATAATGTGCCCGATGAGCATATTGCTCTTTGTGACACATCGACTGCATAGCTGTGCCCAGCACCAGGATGGATGGATGGATAGATAGATACTTTATAAATCTCAAAGGAAAATTTAGGAAATTTATTCCTACTCTGGAATAATTTGCAGATAATTGAGGAAAACCAATGGATGGTGACGTATCTGAAAAGCATGCATCTCACCTTCCATTTAGCCTGAAAAAGGCTTCTTCAAATTCTCGCAGTTTCTGCCGAACTCTCCTTTTTTCATCTCGGGCTTCCTGAAGCTGCTCCACAAGCTCAGGCCTGGGGAGAAAAGCTTCAGAAATGATACCTCATCACAATCACAGGTGCTCAGAGCATCTGAAGCTGCGCAAGGACGCCTCCTGGAAAAGAGTCAGAGTGTCCAGGAGAATATTGGAACTTTTATGCAATAGGTCCCCAGATGTTATACTGTATCCCACAAAACTGCACAGTGAAACCTGTACTGTATTTTTCTGACACTTCATCATGTGTTTGTACCATAGTTGTACCATACGTGGTGCAGTGGTACAGTCTGGAAAAGCCACTATAACTCCTGACTGACATAGTCATGATGTTCCATCCTGACAGGCTATGACAGCTTCTGACTCACATGGTGGTGCGGTTTACACTGGGCAGCTGACCATCCCTGACGTCCTCAGAGCAGGAGAGCTCATCAACAGCCCAGATGACGCCCCCAGCTTCACAGTTGAAGTGACCCAGAAGGCTCAACACATCAATCTTGGGCTTTAATTTCCCAGCAAAGTCAGCCTGTATGTCCCCATCGTCCTCAGGAACATCATCCTCCTCTTTCTGAAAGGCAAAAGGAAGGAAGGGAGACATAAGCAATACTAAAATGAAGCTGAGAGTCTGCTCTCAGGCAGAAACATAAGGAATACTGATGCTGAGACTCTGCCCTCTGATGTGGACATAAGGAATACTAAGATGAAGATGCTGAGACTCTGCCCTCAGATATGGACATAAGGACTACTAAGATGAAGATGCTGAGACTCTCTCCTCAGATGTGGACATAAGGAATACTAAGCTGAAGATGCTGAGACTCTGTCCTCAAATGTGGACATAAGGAATACTAAGCTGAAGATGCTGAGACTCTGTCCTCAGATGTGGACATAAGGAATACTAAGATGAAGATGCTGAGACTCTGTCCTCAGATGTGGACATAAGGAATACTAAGATGAAGATGCTGAGACTCTGTCCACATAAGGAATACTAAGATGAAAATGCTGAGACTCTGTCCTAAGATGTGGACATAAGGAATACTGAGATGAAGATGCTGAGACTCTGTCCTCAGATGTGGACATAAGGAATACGAAGATGAAGATGCTGAGATTCTGTCCACATAAGGAATACTAAGATGAAGATGCTGAGACTCTGTCCTCAAATGTGGACATAAGGAATACTAAGCTGAAGATGCTGAGACTCCGTCCTCAGATGTGGACATAAGGAATACTAAGATGAAGATGCTGAGACTCTGTCCTCAGATGTGGACATAAGGAATACTAAGATGAAGATGCTGAGACTCTGTCCTCAGATGTGGACATAAGGAATAC
>JAODLC010000015.1:6333276-6346988 GCA_026781145.1 Hippopotamyrus pictus
AGGGGCATAGGTGGGTGGAGGCAGGCAGGGGGGTGGAGGCGGTAGGGGGTGTCGGAGGGACATAGGGGGGTGGAGGCAGGCAGGGGGGTGGAGGCAGGTGGAGGGCGTCGGGGGAGGCATCGGGGGTGGAGGCAGGTGGGGGGTGTACAGGTCAGCCTGATGAGCTTTGGGGAGTTTTAAAAGGCTTTATTCTGCTTTAACTGAGAGCCTGTGCTATAGCAGCCCGTGCTCCAGGCTGTGCTTTCCTCCAGAATGCAGCTGCAGACCTTTCCTGCATCTCCTACGCTCTCCGGCACAAACTCCTGGCAATATTACACTCGCTAATGATGGCTCCAAGCGGCTGCTCAGAATCCCACGGGCTCTGCGGACAAAATCCCGGTAATGACACCCAGACCGTGTGAGACTCATCCAGCGCGCAGAGACCCAGCCAAAGATAAATGGCGGCGAGCGATTCACTTACGCCGATGTCATACTGCAGACTGGAAAATGACGGCAGCCTAAACTGATACAATTATTAATTCATTCACTACAGGAATCGGGCCATTTGCCAAACCCATTCACAGATGACATAATTACAACAAGAGAGACAATTATTTTTGGTTAATCAGTGTGCTGTTCTTAGTTAATCATCAACAGGAAGTTAAATATGAGAGAAAGACTGACAGACGAAGAGAGTGGGTCTGTGGAAATCCATGGAACGCCAGAAAGACTAAAAGTGCTCTTTGTAGATCCTGAGGTTGAAAAGCAGAAAGCCTTCAGAAAAGGGCGGATAACGAACACCATGAACATGAATTGCGGTAAAATGAAACCGGACATACAATCCACCCTGGGTGGGACCATAGCTACAATGTTACATCAGTTATGCCTCAGCGAATAAAATGAGCTCATTACATCGCCCCGTAATGCGTAGGCTGATTCACGTCGCTGATTTATGTTGCTGAATGGCCCTGCGCTGGGTAACCGGCTGGGGGTGCGTGCATGCATGGCTGGCGTTGAATGCAGCAGAATACTTAACATTGCTGCCTGGCCTCTGTGCCTGAACACCACAGGGGTACGTGTCGCTGAATGCTGTCCGAGAGGACTGACATGCTGTCAGGGAGGGGGCCTGTCTCACACGTCACATCCACACCCATCAGCCCTTTGTAATATTATACTTACAGCAGAATGACACGCTCATAAAATGTAATGCAATTTCAGTTATAATATATGAAACACAGCCCATGGCGGCCAGATGATTAATTACCCTCTTGGATAATTTCTGGGGGGGTCGCGCCAATCCTGGAGGTGCTACTGTAACCTTATACCTCCAGGATGGGGGTTTGAAATCACCCCCCCCCCACAATGTGTGTGTGCGTCTGTGAGTCATGTAAATATTACATTATGGGGACCAAATGTCCCGCACATGCTATTTTGACATTTTTCTGTTCTGCATAAGGGGAAACTCAATTTTATGAAAATCTCTGGTTACAGTCAAAAAATTAAAAATACCAAAAGTCTTGTATTTTGTTTGGTAACTTATGGTTAAGGTTGGGGCTGGGTAGGGGGCAATGATGTCATTTGGAGTTTTCCCATAGAAATCAATGGAGAGTCCCGAGAAAGATATGAAAATAAATGTGTGTGTGTGTGTGTGCGTGCGTGCGTGCGTGCGTGTGTGTGTGTGTGTGTGTGTGTGCATGCTCTGTGATGGACTGGTCAGCTGCATGCCTCAGATTCCCTCAACACAGAAAAAGTCATACGATAGACATCCATACCCTGATTCATGCCCCGATTGCAGTGAGATACAGTCAGGAAAATGGTTTGAATCTCTTGGATGCAAAATCTATAAAAGCAGGGGCCCGTGAGCAATTAATTTGACTGTTATTCCCAATCCCTTTGTGGTTACTCAGTATTGTCAACACTGAGTGCTGTATTCTCAGATTCATATAGCAAAAGGCCAACAACCAAGAACACAGAGAGATTGTCCAGCACTGAGGTACTTATCTAGGGGACTCCCTCTCTGCTCACCTGGGGGACTCCCTCCCTGCTCACCTGGGGGACTCTCTCTCTCAGCTCACCTGGGGGACTCCCTCTCTGCTCATCTGGGGGACTCCCTCTCTGCTCACCTGGGGGACTCCCTCTCTGCTCACCTGGGGACTCCTTCTCTGGTACACTAACTCTGCAGTTGGAATTAGGACTTCCAGACTCATGTTTCTGGAAATTATTCTGCCATCTTAAACAATTTCAGCAATCAGGCTTGTGATCCAGATCTGTGCCTGGATAACCACTGTGACTAGACCTACAGTCACAAATCCCACACAGACATACAAATCCCACACAGACAGGGTGCAGGTGCAGTGTGACCCCATCCAGCCTCTTTCTTCGGGATCTGCCCTGTTACCTGACATCTTGATTTACTCCACATCAAGCTGTCCTTGCTCCCTCTGTGTCTTGCTGCTGTCCGTTGTGCTTTTTCATAGCCATGAGATTTGACCCTAGGATTGTGCATTAAAGAAACACAGACATAATGAATTTCAGCCACCAGGACACAGCAAACACAGGATCTGAAGAAGCTGCCTTCCTGGTTCTGTTCGAACCCTTGGTCTAAATCCATTTTGGCAGGAGTTCTGAAGCCATGGGCCGGGGGGGTACCCAACCTGATCCCCCTAAACACAGATCCATTTATCAGAGAGTGGGAGACCCATCCTCACCCTAGAGGGAGGACTAATGATACTCACAATAATCTACCCCAGGAGTAACGATGTTCATCTAAATCTGCCCCAAGAATAATGGCATTCACACTTATATGCCACAGGAGAAATGACACATGACTTAATCTGCCCCAACAGTAATGATACTCACATTAATCTGCCCCAACAGTAATGATACTCACATTAATCTGGTCCAGGAGGAATAGCACTGGTCCAAGAAGCCCTCACCCCCCCTCCTCAAACTTACTCATGTGTGATATTTGGTTTTCTTATCTTTTCTAAGAATAGATATGAGTTTATTTTAGAGACACTATTGCACAGCTACCGGTGTAGCCCTTGTGCAGCTTTCTAAATGAGTTCGAAGTCTGTTTTTTTCTGGGTTATGAAAAGGGCCGCTGTCTGGGAAATGACAGCATGACATCTTCCTATGTATTTGCTAAACAGAGCACTCTGACCCGCTTCTGTCCCGCTGCTGGCCGCCATCTAATTATTCCCATAATGTTGCCCTCGGCAGATAAGCAGCACAAGACTGCCAGCACGTGACCATGGTTAAAAATAAAGTGCAATTCAGTAAACCCACTGTGGGTGGCGCTGTGCTTGGTTACTAAACTGCCAACGTGACGTTAAAACACCAGGCAACGTTATATTTACCCACAGCCCAGGACTCACGTGTGACGGCTCCCCACCACTTTGCGAACACGTTGAACGATGCAAGTGACGGTGCTTATTAAGACAGGCTGACAAACGTTAGTAAAACAACACGGTGAGCAACAAACGCGACTGGAAGGGTTAATAAAACAACACGGTGAGCACAGGACGCAGGACTGACTGCGTGACACTGCACCCCAAATGGAGGAAGCAGAGACCGCTTTAGGTACTGGCCAATCTTTTCAGGGATATCTGGTGTCAGTTTCTGCAGGCGTTCTAAAATCACTCCAATAATGAAGATTCAGAGCATAAAAGTAAGGCACGAGGTTAAGAAAAGCTGGTGGGCTGATTACCAGGCCGAATATCCGAAAGAAAGGTACAAGACGGGGATAACATTTCATCTCCACAATGCAATGCATACATACCCCCCGCCCCAAACTAAAGGTGTGAGGTTACAGCGCTTGTTAAAATCACTCTGCTGTACCCTGAGGGTGGACCAGGGAATGGCAGGTTCTCTCGTTTATGACATACAGCACAAAGCAAACAGAATAAATGAAGTGTTGTGAGAGCCAGGGACAGCACCAGTACTCCTAGTCCAAACAGAGACGGGTGCAAACATGAGTATCCCCAGTCAGCACCAGTACTCCCAGTCCAACCAGAGACAGATGTAAACATGAGTATCCCCAGTCAGCACCCGAACTTCCCAAGGTTATATCCGACTTGCCCTTTCAGTAAAGTCTGTACCCAAATCACTTTAACTCCGGAATGAAAAACTGACAAAAAATTGGTTGTCAAGCATTAACAAATCAATGTGTAATACATCTTAAAATGTTGTCTTTTCTGTACATTAGAATGTATCCTGTTTAATCTTAATATTTTCTGAGCAAAAAATTATAACCATCACGTTTTTACCTCGATTTACAGAAGACACCCAGTAGAACATCATTCAGTGAACAACAGTTTATATTAAAAAAAAATCACAGATGCATATAATAATTATCTGAAATATTAAAAGACTGTATTTAGGGATCACAATGCAGCCTCCAAATACTAATTAATTGTAATTTTAAGTCTTTATACCTTTCCGATGGCCTCCCAATCACTAGGTTTTACCCATCTGTCAGCAAGCAGTTTTTGTAAGGAAGTGAAATTTATTTAAAATAAGAACATAAGAACATAAGAACTATACAAACGAGAGGAGGCCACAATTATTCTGATCACATCATATTTTATATATCACAATAAGTAAAGGTTAGTACAAAGTGCATTGTTTCATTTCTATATAAACATGTGTTACTCCAAAAGCCCATGGTTTGTTACTCTGAATGAGTGATTTGGTGTTGTCATGGTTCCCGTTATTGCAGTGTTTTAGTATTATTTGGGGTCCTTAAATTAATGGACTGTGTATAAGTCCCCCGGTTATTTCAATGCTTAAGAAAAACAAGGTATTGTCAGAGGAAAACTAATATATACCTTTACTTGATATTTTATTTATTTAAAGATGTAATGGTAAAATTAAAGTGAGGACCATTACAGTGAATGACGATTTAGCAGTTTGGAACAATATTTCACCTATATTTTGACATTTTATGTTCCTAAAAGTTAACTGAAACATCAAAGTACATACCTTAGTTTTTTATTATATTTGCTATTTATATAAAATCACTTTTGTAAATTTAATTTGACCCGTCTTTGACCCGTAACCACATAAAAATAGCAGGTATATCCGCAGTAGTCATATTCAGCATGTCACGTGAATGAGCATTTTTGCCTGCACAGGACTGCACAGGACTGAGCTGGATGTTCAGCAGACAGAGTGGTGCTGAGGACGGCGGTGATCCTCAGGGTAACCATGGCAACGCAGGTCCCTGCTATGGACATCTTCATCCTCAGAGCATGGATTCCTGAGCTCCCCAAAGTCACCAAGGGGTCAATGTGGTAACACACATCTGCCTGCCTTTTAATAATCATGAAATAAGACGTCTGTGTGCTTGATCTCTGTTCATGATGGCTCTTATAAATGCTGTTACGGAGAAAAGCCATGTCATGAAACAACAGAAGTATTGGGGGGCCAGCGCTCGTTTTTAATCAGTCGGTTTTATCTATCTAATAGGCACAGTGGGTGAGTAAAAATTCAGTTGCGAGGAGGAAGATGGGGATCTTTGGGGGGGTTGTCTGCCATGATAAAATGTTCTGAGCTGGAGGGGCATTCAATTTGTGGCGAAATTATACAGAACGATTTCAGGGTGGTTTTTGGAATTTTTTGCCCGGGGAGGGGATGGGGCATCCATGTGCTTCCCATTACAGCTCGAACACTGGTGATAAACAACCACAAACATAACATGTTGCAATGATGAGATGCACAGATATTTCTGTTGAGATGCGTGGGGCATTATGGTTTTTACAGGAATATTTCACCTGAATCGTGAGTCTTCTGGAAGCCAGATGAGATTGTGGCTGCATCACGGAAATGGGGGGGTGCAGTGTGGGGGCGACCCAGGGATAATCACCTCCGGCATTCTGTCGCGGGGGCCGTGCTTCACTAATGGTGCTGTTCCACTGGCATACAGGAACCGAGCTGTCACAGCTCAGAGGTGTGCATCCCTCCCTTTTCTGTAAGCGATTATCCTGTTCAGGGTTGTGAGGGGCCCAGAGACTATGGCCGCAAGGCAGGGAGCAGCTCAGGATGGGGCGCCGGCCGATTGCAGGGCACGCACACCAGTCTGTGTCCAACAAGCCTGATCAATGTACCTGCCAGGAAAACATTCTAGTAGTAAGCACTTATTCTTTTGGAATTTGTTCCTCTTTGTACAGTTATCTATGGAGTGCTGATTGTGGATGCAGTTGACTTGCACTGGATCAGAATGTAATGTTTTAAGGTTACCGCTGTTGAGATTCTTTATTCAATGAGGTCTCTGTTACGATCTTTCTGGTTGCTGCATATGACCGATGTGACAGTGTAAACGCGCCAATTTGTTGTTCTTCTGATGTGATTACTCTCATTTGATACAGTGTCACTTTCTCCTTAACTTTGAAGAATATATTTTATAGTTAATCCTACTTAATAGTTTTATAGTAAAATTGTTACATTGTTTTGGGGAGTGGGGGGATTAGAGAGGCCTCCAGAAAATACAGCCTGGGGGCTGCTGAACTCATTAACCTGCCAGTGGTTGGTTATACATTAAAAATAGATAAAGAAAATGTGCTTAGATATGTTGACTTAAAGCAAATCATGCCTTTATCGTGTCGATATCTGGTGTAATACAGTATGTTAATTTGTAAATTGTACACATAATGTGCTCATGCAGTATTACCCATAGAGGGCACCCTAGTCACATTCCTCAAGTTCTCACATGCTACATATTGTTCTGTTATATTGCACGGTTCGTCCTTTGGTCTCCAGTTTTCAGGTCATCAGCTCCTCATACCCGTAGTGGTGGCCCTTTCCCAGGGCTGAATTCTACACCAAAGCAGGTCATGACCAACTAGCACCTTCTTAGATTTCATGCAATGGGGAATTAACCCTTTTCCTTAAAATAAAAAATCAACGTAAATGATTTTGACAGTGCCCCTGGATTTCGACCTCAGCGGCAGATTAGGGGATCTCTCAAGCCCGGGCTATCTGACAGGTTTGGAGGGGTTATTTCTAATGTCTGTAAGGTGACCTTGGGTTCTTGAAAGGCGCCCTGAAATAAAATGTATTATTATTATTATTATTATTATTACTGGGGGAGGGGGGTGGGCTGGGCTTATTTCCCCGGGCTATGACAGGCTTGGGGGCGGGGTTACTGTGTGAAACGCAGTTCCACTGTCGCAGACGGCCTCCCTAGTGCTGATGCGTTTCCCTCCTCAAACGGTGCGAAACGCAGTTCCACTGTCACGGACGGCCTCCCTAGTGCTGATGCGTTTCCCTCCTCAAACGGTGTGAAACGCAGTTCCACTGTCGCGGACGCCCTGCCTAGTGCTGATGTGTTTCTCTCCTCAAACGGTGTGAAACGCAGTTCCACTGTCGTGGACGCCCTGCCTAGTGCTCATGTGTTTCTCTCCTCAAACGGTGTGAAACGCAGTTCCACTGTCGTGGACGCCCTGCCTAGTGCTCATGTGTTTCCCTCCTCAAATGGTGTGAAACGCAGTTCCACTGTCGCAGACGCCCTCCTGTCATGGATTGCCCTGGGGAAGTCCTTACATCATCATGCGGGTGCCCCTGCCACACCCCCGGGTTTTCCCTAGGAGGGAGTCGAGCAGCGGCCGGAGAGCTTCCTCTATACCGGTCCCGGGAACCGGCAGGACCGGTTACCGTATGCCCTCCCCGACCGGCTGATGCCCGTCGGGGTAATTTGAGAGCCTTCTTATTCACATCTGGCACACAGCCAGGCACGAGATCTTCAGCCTTTCCGTGCGAAGTTCGAGCATTCTTGTCCTGTTAGAAGAAATTAAGGACAAATTAACCTCCAGAGAAATGCCGGGGAACTTGGAAGAATTAGTTGACCTCGCTATTCGTGTGGATAACCACTTCCATCAGCGCCGCAGGGAACGTCACAGACGGTTTGATGTTCCAGGTGTGAGCTCTTCTGAGCCCCCTACCAAAGCCATGCAGGTGGACCAAACCCGTTTATCCCCTGCAGAACGACAACGGAAACATACTGCCAATGCCTGTCTGTACTGTGGGCAGATGGGACATTATATTGCTAAATGCCCAATAAAAGGGTGCACCCACCAGTAAAGAGGAGGGCCCTGGTGGGTGTAGCTCCAATATTTCCCTCCTCAGTTCAATGCACCTTTTTACTTGTGCTGCTCTCCTATGGAGAGATCCAGCAGCCCTTAGTTGCTCTGGTTGACTCAGAAGCAGATAACAACTTTATTGACACCGCGCTGGTCCGCCAGTGGAGACTGCCTACCATGCCTGTACAGTCGCAGCAGGTAGCCCATGCGCTGGATGGACGTTGAATGGCCACCATCACCCGTGCTACACTTCCGGTGAGTCTCGCTATTAGGGGTAATCATGTGGAGGAACTGTTTTTGTATGTAATTGATTCTCCTCAAGCACCTATAGTGTTAGGCTACGCCTGGTTGGTTAAGCAAAATCCTCACCTCGACTGGAAGAAAGGGTCCGTTATGGCCTGGAGTCCTTTTTGCCATGCACAGTGTCTCCGCACAGCTCTCCCTTCATTGGTCCCTGAGGAGAAGGAGAAGTTTCCTGACTTGTCTTCGGTTCCTGCAGACTACCTGGACCTGAAACAGGTATTCAGTAAGGCCAGGGCATCCTCTCTACCTCTCTACCGATCTGTTACCAGGCACCTCACCCCATAGAGGCCATCTGTACTCCCTGTCTGTCCCTGAAAGGAAAGCTATGGAGGATTACATAAGTAGTGCTCTAGCATCGATTATTGTTCGGCCATCGTCTTTACCAGCAGGAGCTGGATTCTTCTTTGTAGAGAAGAAGGATGGGTCCCTCCGGCCTTGTATTGACTACCGCAGGCTGAACCAGATTACCGTCAAGAATCGTGATCCCTTACCCCTGTTGTCCTTGGTTCTTGATGTACTTCAGGGGGCTAGCTGGTTCACTAGACTTGACTTACAGAGCGCCTATCATCTGGTTAAGATCTGCAAGGGGGATGAATGGAAGACCACCTTTAACACACCCTCTGGGCATTATGAGTATTTGGTTATACCTTTTGGGTTAACCAGTGCTCCAGCAGTGTTCCAAGGGCTGATTAATGACATCCTTTGGGACATGCTGAACAAGTTTGTCTTTGTTTATTTGGATAACATTCTGGTGTTTCCCAGTCTAAACAGAATCATGTCATACACATTTGTGAGGTCCTCCAACGCTTATTAGTCAATAAGCTAAGAAGCCGAGCACTTCTTGGACAGCGCTTCTTGTGGCCTACCATGCTGCAGGACATCTGTGGTTACGTCACAGCCTGCCCGGTGTGTGCACGTAATAAAAATCCCTCCCATCCTCCAGCAGGCCTATTGCAGCCTCTTGCTGTTCCCCGACATACCTAGTCTCATATATCTTTGGATTTTGTGACAGGACTTCCCCCGTCCAGAGGATTCACAGGGGTACTCACGATAGTGCACCGCTTCTCTAAGGCCATGCATTTTGTTCCTGTTCCCAAGCTGCCTTCGGCTAAGGAGACAGATCAGTTATTAGTGGCCATGTCTTCAGGCTGCACGGTCTAAAGTCTGACAGGGGTCCACAATTTGTTTCTAGGTTCTGGAGGGAATTCTGTAGTCTGATTGGTGCCACCGCAAGTCTGTCCTCTGGATTCCACCCAAAGTCCAATAGACAGACGGAGAGAGCCAACCAGGACCTGGTGCGGATGCTCCGCTGTATGGCCTCACACTCACCTGAATCGTGGAGTGATTTCCTTTCTTGGGTGGAATACGCCCATAATTCTCTGCCCGTATCCTCCATGGGGATGTCCCCATTCCAGTGTTGTGTCGGTTATCAACCTCCCTTAGTTCCAGCAGTGGAGGAAGAGGTCCTGGTCCCGTCAGGCCAGAGAGCTTCCGCCAGCAGGACCGGTTACCATATGCCCTCCCCAACCAGCTGATGCCTGTCAGGGTCATTTCAGAGCCTTCTTATTCACGTCTGGAATACCAGCCAGACGCGAGATCTTCAGCCTTTATGTGCGAAGTTCGAGCATTCTGTCCCGTTATTTCCCTGCCTGTCTGCGCCTCTGCTTGTCTGTTCCCTTGACCTCTGTTCTGCCTCTCCCGACCTTCAATTATAGCCTAGCCCTCTCACTTCCTACGTTGATCGCCTGACCACCTGCCTGTCCCAGGATTCCGAGCTCTGCCTGTTCCCCCTGGATCCCGATGTTGATCGCCCAATCGCTGCCCATTTCATCGACCTTGATTTTTTGGACTTATGTCTCTGACCTGTTGCTCTTTCTCTCACTGTGCTTACAGAGAAGATAATAAATCTTTTTCCTGGACTGATCCGCTATAGCATCCTCCTTATTTTTCCAAGTGCTCATGTGTTTCCCAGTCCTATTACACTACCGAGTCATCATCTGATCCCTCACACAGTCCAAGATAACACAAGGTTTCATACCTTGAATCAGATTCATATCCCTAACTGGAATACAGCCTTCTTGTCCAGGCAAAACATCACTTCAACAGACGTCGAATCAGAGGGAACCGGGCTGTGTGTGCAGTAGCTATGAAGATTTTCTTTATTTCTTTAGTATTAATTGTTTTCCTGGGATTTCATCAACCCTCGCAGGCTGTGCTGCGTAACAGTGTATTTTACGCCTGGGTATTTTCCATCTGCAGAATTCCCATCCTCCTCCCCTCAGGCAGGTGAGGGGGTGCTTCACTGCATCCCCGGAAGCACAGGAGAGGGAGATTTATGGGTCAGTCAAAAAAAGTGAAGCACTCAGCTTCCCAGACACACATGCTGTTCAGGGTGACTGTGATCTTGGAATATTTCCCAGGAGGTTCAGAGCAGCAGGTTGGGGACACCCTGCATGGGGTGATTTGGGTGAACCACATGTCTTTGAACTGAGGAACCGTCTAGCTATATGAAAAAAGCCCAAGGTTAGTAGATTTCAATTTGTGATGTGGCATACATTGACAAAGCATTTGCAGTACTACTGTGCATTCACTTCTCTGCAAGCAGTAACACACTCTCCTTTATATTTTTCACTTCTAGTTTATACATAGTCACATCCATCCATCCATCCATCCACCCACTCATCTTCCAACTGCTAATTCAGTATAGGTTCGTGCGGTGTTTCTGGATCCTGCAGGGTTCACCCTGGGCAGTATGCTAGTCCAGAACATGGGGAGAATAGAGGAAACCCACAGAATATGAGGAGAACATGCGGGCTCCACAGAAATACTAAGAACACAAGGAGAAGAGAAGAAACCCACAGAACATGGAGAGAACATGGAGATTCCACACAAACACACAGAACATTCAGATTTTTTTCTCATTGTGCGGACTACAATGAAATTAATCCGCAGTCCAGTCAGTGCATTCACACAATGGATCAGATTCAGGTTACCAAATTTATTACTGGACAGCACAAAGCACTCGGGGAATCCAGGGATCACGGAGGCTGGTGGGTACATGGGAATTCGCGAAGGTAACCAGGCACTACAGCCAAAAACCGTGGTTGGTAACCTGGGCGATGGTCGGGCAATCAACATCGGTTCCAGGAGGGCTGAGGCGAGACTTGAGATCGGTGTGCCAGGCAAGGGTCAGGCAATCAGTTTCGGTACTGAGAGGGATGGGCAGAAACACGGAATCTAGGAGGCGAAGCAGGAGTTAATACACAGGGAAATGGATTTTCTCAAACTCAGGGCACACCATGAAGATCTCACGTAGGTCAGCAAGACGGCTCACCAGAAATAGAGTACTGATCAAGAGAGAACTTGAATCAGCTGGGATAGGTGTGTCTTAAACTGGAGCAACCAGCAAAACCAGAAAAATGGGGCAATAGGGCTTGTTGCCTCAGGGAAGCCCTATCGGTCAGAATCCCTGGGGGTGTGGCTGGGATGATGGTAAGGATTCCCCAGAGCGATCCATGACACAAACAAGTAATGTGAACAATTTTGGATATAAGACATCACACACATAACAAATAACACCGCAAACCTAGTGTGGACCTGCATACCATGAATAGATGAGTAAGGTGCAATAAATGCAATTACCAGTGCAGTTAATGCTTATAAGGTGAGGTTGGAAACATTGCAGAGCTCCTTAACGTGAGCATAGTGACAAAAACTGACATATGGAAACTGTTAGACATAGGGCATCACACAAGGCATGACATAATAAGATGGTAAGTTAGAATAACAAAATAAATTAGAATATCGCAGTGAGGTTGCTGTGGGCCCCCAGGTTGGCATCATAGTTTGACAGTGTTCAGTTCACATATTGCTATGGGGTAAATGATGTACCTGAAACTTCTGCCAGTCAGTAGCAATTTCAACAGGTGATGTCCAGGGTGGGAGGGATCCTTTGAAAAGTTTATTACTCTGCTGAGGCAGCGGGAGCTGAAAAGCTCCTCCAGAGAGGACAGCGTGCATCTGATGATTTTCTGGGCAGTGCTGGTAACCATCTGAAGGGCTCTCCTGTCCACCGCTGAGCCGCCAGTCTCGGTATACCACATAGTAATGCAATTCACTAGCATGCTCTCGATGACACTCTGAAGGGCTCTCCTGTCCACCGCCGGTGTACCACATAGAAATGCTGTATACCAGCATGATCTCAATGGAGCAGCAGTAGAAGCATACTAACGGCTTCTTCGGTAGATTGTTTATCCTGAGAACCTTAAACAAACAAGAACCGTCTAACGTGTTGAAGCATGTCAGGGGTTGTGATCCCATTTCAGGCATTTGAGACTATTGGCGTGTTATTAATTCAGTCTTTATTTGTCTGGAATGCAATTAAAATGTGAAGTGCCATTAGATGGATTTGCGTACAGCGAAAACCAGCTAGCGTCATGAGCTAATGGCCTACGTTTTTGCTCTGAGGCAGTTGGTGTTGTACTTTGCAAAATTCATTTTCTCTCAGCCTTAATACATTTTAAAAACATGAGTAGCTCTTCTCTTGTAGGGCAGCGTTTCAGCTTGTTATGCCGTCTTTTTTCTGTTCTTTGCATAAAGTGAACATATTCATAGTTTAGTAATACACATGCACCTTATGAAGAAACCCTGTTTATTCACTTTTAACCTTTATATAAAATATAAAAAGGCAGAAATTTTTAAATTAATGTAAAAAAAATGTTTGCCTTTGTTTTGTTAACAAAAATGTACAGGGAAGGAGAGAGTCAGACATAAATAACAAATAATCAGTAACCAGCAATAATTACCAAACTAATCATGAAAATATAACAGTCAATATCCTTTTCACACATAACCGATCATGCTCATTACTGGCTAGGCAGATTCCGCGCAAGAAATACTAACATGTTCACTTTATCTGGTTTAAGGCCACATTTCACTGGGGTCACAATGTTTCCAGCTGTACTAAACATTCTCTGAGGCACTACTTGTCGCACAAATGCAGAGGTACTTCCGAGCTAACTTTGCTATCGAAGGGAACCTTGCTTGGTTATCACGCCACCACATTAGGGGATCCATTGAAGGATCCAAGACCTGTTCCTGCAAGTACTGAGTTAGTTCAGTATCAATATGCACTAGTTTTGGCACAGTCTGGGTAGCACTTTGGGGTCTTCTGCTCTGTAAGAGGTCACATAGCTTCCTTTTCTTGGATGCAGGAAGTGGAGATCCATCCTCTCCTGCCACAGCACTTTCATGTTCAGCATGTACATCACTGCTGCCTTCTTCCTCACTTATCTCCTTTATAAGCTTATTTTTAGTGTCATCTACAATCTCAGCATCTCCAATGCTGCCCTT
>JAODLC010000015.1:6347088-6363211 GCA_026781145.1 Hippopotamyrus pictus
TCGTGTCCTTGGGATCTGGGGATAAGATTTCTTCTTTTAGAAGGTCTAGCACAGGCTTCACAGAAGACACAGTAACACATTTTTCCCCAGACAGAACACCTGTGAAATCAGCCACAGGCTTCAGTGCTGCATTAGTGGCCTCCAAAACAGATGTATCCTGTCAGCTCGGGTTGAGGTGTCCATGTTTTCTGTCATCAATCAAAACACCTCTTATGACAGTGAGTTGTTCCAGCATCCTTTCAGCCATCTTTTGTTTGGTACCCCATCGTGTAGAGACATCCTAGAGGCAGTACAAGAAGATTTATTTACAATTTTGTATATTACACCTGATGAGACTACTTTATGATAATGTTAACATTATGACTTTAATTTTCAGTGTGCATTTGCCGTTAGTAACACTACTACTACTACTACTACTACTAATAATAATAATAATAAATGATTTTATATGTTTGTAAATGTCTTTAACATCTACATTTTTACTAACTCACCAGAATTACACTGTGCTGAGGGAGACTGGCTTCATTCTGTGCCTTTCTCAGGTCCCTCCTTTAACCAGCTGAGGCTGAATGTGTTGCCCAGACTCCTACACAGTCCCAAGGCACGAGCTGTGCGTTCCTTCTCACTTGCTAAGGCATTTGTAACAGCCAAATGTAGATTATGTCCAAAACAATTTAGCCATGGCCAGCCAAGCTTCCCCACTGCAGCCACAATGTTAGGACCATTGTCTGTGATTATGCAAGAAATTATTTATTCATTTAACCCCAGCAGACTGAAGGCAATCTGCAAGTGTTTCAGCTGTGTGGTTTTCAGGTGTATATTTTGTTTCTCAACACTTTGATTGTAGAGTCCAGTCCGTGGTGAGGTAATTGTATTAAGTTCATATATGGAGTCATCTTTGAACTTGACCACATGTCTGCAGTGGCAGAATAAAAGTCGATTTCTTTTAAATCCTTGCGAACCTCATCTTTTAGTTGGTTGTATAAATTGGGGATTGCAGTTTTGGATATGTAAGCTTTACCTGGTAATTCATATTGCTTGTCAAAGTTTAGAAGCATTTCTTTGAATGCTTTCTTTTCGACAATATTGAACGGCAGCATTCCTTTCGCTATATATCGCGTATTACGCTGTCTGTTAACGAGCGCCATTTGGCTCCGTCACGTTTATATTTAGTAACTCGATCAAAAGCATCAGTGTTATCCAGTTGCCGAGGAGCCGCAGCTACGTACGTTGTTTTACCTAGTTCGGCATATTGGGTGGGGTAATGAATCCGGAGGTGGTTTTGTAGGTTTGTTGTATTGGCGCTTTTGACCGACACTTTTCTTCCATAAATTCGGCAAATCGTTTCAGTCAGGTTATCAGGCTCTCCTTTTTCATTTGGCTTGAAATCAAAATGCGCCCTCAGCGGAGCGGTTGTGTTTGACTTTGAAACTAA
This sequence comes from Hippopotamyrus pictus, assembly GCA_026781145.1. NCBI lineage: Eukaryota > Metazoa > Chordata > Actinopteri > Osteoglossiformes > Mormyridae > Hippopotamyrus > Hippopotamyrus pictus. The sequence goes on from JAODLC010000015.1 coordinate 6,348,524, forward strand.
GTTCTCCATGATTACTCTGCTAGAGCGGGACGGTGCGCGGCTTAAAAATAGCAGCGTAAAGAAAAGACGTCATTAATCGAACCAATCAAACGGGAGTAACCGAACGAGAAAAAATACAAGCACAAATCCAAAATTGTACTGCCAAAACGATTAAATAGTGATTAAAAACATTTCAGTTTATAGGTATATAACGATTATGACAATTATCCAAAAAAAGATCGCGGTCAGCTCAAACTATCGCAATCAGGCAATTACTTGATAATTGCGACAGGTCTAATACTGATGAAATTATCTGAGGGCTGTGCTCTCAGTTAAACAAACTCTAACGGCGCCCCCTTCGGGCCTGTAAAGGTAGTGCTGCAGTCGTCTCTGGCTCTCAGTAAACTCTGTCCTTCACTTTCAGGAGTCCTTTGGTTATTTAAAGAAGCATGTTTGCTTCATTTTGAATGAGAAGGACGCCGGCACAGCTGTTCCTCTGGCCTTCATTTCCAAGCAGTGGAGGAATGCGGTGGGGTTTTAAACACACTGCACACTGTGCTACCCAGAGTGATGCACAGCCAGTGGCCGCTGTCTTAGGGACACCTAGCTAGTACTGGGTATGATTCCGTTTCTCTTCAGAACCTCTGCTACATCGTGTGATTGGTGAAGCCCTTCTGCACGCCACTGCTTTACTGAGCTGTTATTTCCGTACTCACGTCCTTCCTGTCCGCTTTAACGATTCTGCGCATTCTTCTCTGTCCTCTCTCATTTACAGTGTGTTTTTGGGCTCCACCAATGCCTTTGACTGGGTGTCTGTTCTTCACACCATTCTCTGTAAACATGACATCCCAGGAAATCAGTTGTTTCTGGAATGCCAGAACCGCCATCTGGCACCAGCAACCACATCCAGAATTGCTTAGATCCCATGCTCTGGTGCGGGTCCTCCTGACTCTTTGTTCGCTCCCACAACAGTAAAAGTGAAGCAGATTCTGCACATGAAGGTGAACACTGATGCATGCTATTTAACATAAAGATTAATGCCATTGATCAAAAATGTATATTTCTAAGGAGTAGCAGCTACCTTCCCCAACACACTCTGCTTTTCAAAACCCACCGCTCTCCACTCCTCTCTGTCTGTCACCCACCTCCCCTCTCCCCTTTCCTCTCCTCCCCTTCCCTCTCTGCTCCCCTCTTCTCTTCTCCTCTCTGTTCCTCTCCCTTCCCTCTCCTCTGTTCTCCTCCCCTCTCCACCCCATTCTCCTGTCTCCTCATCTCATCTCCTCCTCTACCCCTTTCTCCTCTCTTCTCCTCCCCTCCTCTCCCATCCTCTCTTTTTCTCCCTGCTCCTCTCTTCCTCTCCCATCCCATCCCAAAGTCCCCTCTTCTCCTCCCCCTCCTTTTTTCCTCCCTCCCTTCTCCTCTCTGGTCCTCTCATCTCCTTTCTTTATCTCCCCCCTCCACTCTTCTCTTCACCTCTCCTCTCATCCCTTCACCTTCCCTCTCGTCTCCTTTACTCCCCTCCCCTCCTCCATGATTGTATACTACTCCTCTCATATTTCTCCTGGGAACCCTTTGACTTTTAGGCACTTGATCTGTCAACCTTGATAAATTCGTATTGCAAAGCGGAGGCCAGTGTCCTTGATGTTCCTCCATGCAACACCAGTGAAACACTGCATGAAAAGAGCTCCAACGGGTGTACTGCAAAACGAGTGTACTGCAAAACGAGTGTACTGCAAAACGAGAGTATTGCAAAATGTGTGTACTGCAAAACGAGAGTATTGCAAAATGAGTGTACTGCAAAACGAGAGTACTTCTTTCCTGCTCCTGGAACAGCTGACTATCAAATGCCACCTATTTTATCTGCCTTGAGAGTTCACCTCAGTCATCACTATGGTAGTCTACATCCCACCTCATGTGAAACCCGGAATTCCATGACATGCTCAGTGCCACTCAAAACACAGCACTCACTGTGGCATGAGACAAATCTAAGGCAAGCTATGCTGAACCTTTATCAGCATGTCACACATCCGACCAGGGGATCCAACACACTGGATCACTGTCACACCCTCTACAAGCTGGGCTACAAAGCTGTTTTGGAGATCAGACCACAATGCAACTTTCCTCATCCTGGTATATAAACAAAAGTCTGTTAGGGAAGCTCCAGTGATGAGGGAGGTGAAACGCTGATCTGGCCAATGAGAAGCCACACTACAGGGCACGCTCAAGGACATAGACTGGGACATGTTCGAGTTTGTGGAAGTAACTGCTAGCCTTGTTAGCATGCTAGCTGACAATGTTATCCCCTCGTTGGCAATAAAAACTTTTGCCAATCAGAAACCATCCACAAGGCAGTGAACACATGTACCATGGCTTAAGGTGCAGGTCTCACCACCAGTTTCATATGTAGTACAGCATGCTGTTAAAGACACAAAGTGTCAGTGCCGGGAATCACATTTCCCCTGTAGTGAAAGTTACAGGGGGTGCAGAGATTCCCTAAGAACCACACAGATACTCCCACAGGCAGCAAGAGTCCCCCGAAAGCCAAGTCCTCCTGCAGAAGCGTCTCAAAATCCTCAGCCTCCTTCAGCAGAAAAGCAAGGGGCATGGCAAGACCAGAACCTGCAGTTTAAGGAGGTCGCGACCATGACAACCAGCACAGAGTGGGGTCCGACCCCAAGGGGAAATGCCGGGATGACGAGGTGCAGACCACAGCTGACGTCTGCAGCAGGTCCACAGCCACAAGCTCATTTCTCTTCCCGGCTTCTCTGTGTCAACACTTCTACTGACCGGAGTAAGAGGACATGGAAATCCTCACTGTCAGCCGTACTGCCTTCCCGACACATTCTGTTCCCCTAAACTTGCCACTCTCCGCTCCTCTCCGCTCCTCACCCACCTCTCCTCTCTGCCCCTCACCCACCTCTCCTCTCCCCTCTCAGTTCCACCCCTTTCCTCTCCACCCCTTCCCTCTCTGTTCCCCTCCTCTCTTCTCCTCCCCACTCCTCCCTTCCCTCTCCTCTCCTCTCTTCTCCTCACATGTCGTGAGTGACATCTACCATGAGTGTGAATGCTGTGAATGAAAACAGACCTCATGACAGCATGTCTGTGCAAACGCACATGCTGTCACACTTCGCCTGGCCTGCTGTCCCCGCACGCCTCTCAAACACAAAGTAGGGTACGTGTTCCAGAGGGTTCCAGAGAAACATCAGCCCCACCCATCAGGAGAAACGGCATGCAGCAGAGCCCCCGACGGCAAGTTATCCATGTTCAACCCCGATATTTCGCGATCATAGTCAGCTTCACTTTTGATGCTGGAAACAGAGAAATGCTCCCCAGTGTGAAGTCAGCACGTTCATGGTCATTACTGATGCATGGCTTTGCTCAGGAGACAGTTCAGTTAATAATTAAGAGGAACACAATTAGGACAGTCAGATGTTGGACAGGCTGCTTGAGAGCTCTCTGTAGCCTGCGTCAACCTGATTACAAATGGCCTAATATTCTCCAGCACTGTCACTAATCACAGTTTGCACTCATTGCCAAGACACTGTCACCCCTCAGCAATCATGGGGTGCTTCCATGTTCTTATAAACGGCTTCACCTGCACGTTTGTCACACATTTCAGTAGCCTCTCATGTGCCCAGTAAACGCAGAACTTTTTACACTGCAGTGCTGGAGACCATTTATTATCATGCTTAAATGACTAGTTGATTGGGGTGGCATTTGGCTTGGTGGATGAGCACCGGAAGGTTGCTGGTTCTAATCCCAGGGACAGCAGAGTAGTGTCACCACTGGGTCCCTGAGCAAGACCCGTAACCTACAATTGCTCCTGGGACTGTCTGTCCCTGCTTTCTGAAAAATGTATGTTGCTTTATATAAAATTGCCTGCTGAATAAATGTACACGATTAACAAGCAGAAAATGGGTCGGTTAGGTACAGTTGCATAGGCATCCCGCCTGCGATTCCCTGAGTACCACAGTCATCACACACTTTCTCTCTTCTCTGTGTCTTTTAGCAGATCTGACTGGTGTAATGCTGGGTCTCCGGCTGTGTTGCTTGGGCCTAGAGACCCCTTTACCCACCCCCTGGAATGAGGCCATCTTCCTCATCCTGGCCCTGGCTCTGAACGTCCTCTTCCTCAGAGGGAAGCTGCTGAGATCATTGTGTGGACTGATGCGTGTGTGGACCATCTGTGCACCAGCATCAACCAGGAAGCGGGCCCGCTCCATCCACCATCCCCCGCTCCCTCGTCCTCTCTGCCCCCCTCTACTTTCACCTTCTCCTCATCCAGGCACACCGATATTGGCCTTGGCGTGCGCTATGTATCCCAGCCAGACTATTTCCGCTCCTGGGGGGTTGGGGCGAGTGTCATTTCCCCAGGGGGCAGCGTGACAGGGGTCACAGGGACCTTCCTTCACACTGAGCAGGGCTTGATGCCAAGCGGACGGCACCAGTGCAATGCTGATCCTGCAGTCTGCATGTAGATGTCCTGACTGATCTAGTCACATGACCACGCCGAGTGTCTTTTTTCAGAAAGGCAAATGTACTGTATATTTAATATCTATACAGAGAGAGTCACACATTGAGCTGCATGGGAGGTTTAACCTAAGCGAGGAGCAGCCAGCTTGGCTGGATTGTGTCTTTTTTCCATCTTACTGCCTTTTCACATACAAAATCAAGGAGGGCATAAAATTACCACTGCATTTATTAGGGTCACTGACAGTACATGGAATATTGTTCTTGCAAAAGTTTAACAATAAGCCAGCATTCTGATTGTCACTAGTGGAAGCACTACAGACCAGAGCTTATCACTGCAGAAAAATATTTTAAGGCTACAACTTTCTTGTGTACGAACAAATGATACAATACTTGTGTTCTGCATTATTCAAGAATCTAAAGACCTTCTTTCAAGCATACTTTAAACTACAGTCAAAAATACAGAAACCATTTCAGACAGCTTTCAGTGTAGGTGCCTAGAGCCTGATATCAGTGATGCACACAAATCCACCAAATATCAAATATAAACCATTCATGAAAACTGTATGCAGAAAAAGGATGTTTAATTGTCATGAACGTAGACAGTAACCAGACAGTGACAAGAAATCAGCACTAATGTAACGGCTCAGTTCAGCTAACCTGTGGGAACAACACTGTAAATGGGTGGTAAATAAACATGAACTCTGGTGGAGGGTTCAGCAGGAAGCGAAGCCCCCGACATCAATGCTGCATGGAGTCCAGCTGCCCGCGTTTTCTGAAGATCTGAGGGTACTGCCGACAGTGTGTGGTACTGCCCTGGCCTTGGAACACGGAAGCACAAATGCACGCACACACACACGCACGCGTGCATGCACAAGCATGCAGAACACTCGTCTTATTGCAGTTTAAATACCGTTTAAACTCTTGCATATCGTAAACTGACCACAACACAGATTTTAACCACAGCGGTTTCATTTTCTAGCCTCGACTGACGTTGTGTTTTTGGTGGGGGCTGCTGAGGTGTGTGATTCATCCATAGGGGGGGAGTGGAGTGGGCGGGGCCGTCACCTGTGACACAGTAAGGAGGCGGGGCAGCCACAAGCCCGGCCTTCAGTCCAGAACCGCTGAAGAGCGTGGGCGACCACAGCAGGCGGGGCGGCGGACACTTTTCAGCAGGACCCGGAAGACGTTGCGTGACTTCCTCCCGCCCCTCTTGCCCTGCGAGCTCTCCGAGCAGATGGACTTCCGGATCGCCCTCACCTTCCTCTCCTGCTCCCTGATCTTGGACTGCAGGTGGCTCTGAATGGCGAAGCCCAGGGACTCAGGGTCCAGAGAGGCCCCGTACACCTCCCACGTCATGCCCTGCTCGTCCCACACCACATCCTGCACGGGCTCACACTCGCTCCCCTTCCGTGCTGAGCTCCCCTGTTCCCCTCGCTCCTCCTCCTCCTCCTCCTCCAGACTCCTGGGGGGGTGGCTTAACGCTCCCAGCTTGCTCAGTGCTGTCTCCTGGTCGTGGTCCAGCCCGAAAGCCCAACTGTCATGGGGATCTGCTTCATGCTCTGTATTCTTAGTGTTCTTTGATGCCACGGTCTGGTCATTTTCCAGAACAAATTGTAATTTTGTTTTTTTTGACCCACTTCCTTTCATGGAAGGAAGCGTATCTCGCGGGACAGGTGGCTCCTGGGGTGGTAAACACTCAGGAGCAGAACCTCCTCGTAAATTCGCCACATGGTTCCCGTTGCTGTGCTCTGACCTGGGCTGACGAGGTGGTGAAGTCGTTGGCGGTGAGTCCTTCCCACAGATCCCGATTTCAGGAACCCTGTTAGGCTGTATATTTATCTGGTAGACAGGCTGTAAAGGTGCAAAGCCAGAAAGGGGGGGCCTTCCTGTGTCTGTTGCCGCCTCCATTCCACAGTTCGGTCCGGAAGTTGCTGTATAGAACGTGCTGACCTGCGCGCTCTGGATCGCCCCTGGCTCCAGTCGCACCTTCTCCAGCATCTGGTTTATTCTCTGGTGGTCAGGATGTGTAGGGTCAACGTGAACCTGACACCGGGCAAACGTCTGGGGGTCCGTCGCACTGACGCGTCCACTCCTGCTGGAAGAATCTTCATCGCACGCTGCCTGGAATGTCCCACAGTTCAGTGGACTGAGGACAGCGAGGATTTCCGCATCCTCTTCCTCCAGTCGACAGGAGTGTTGACACACAGAAGCCGGGAAGAGAAGCGGGCTTGTGGCTGTGGACCTGCTGCAGACATCAGCTGTGGTCTGCACCTCTGCGTCCTGGCATTTGCTCTTGGGGGGCGGACCCCACTCTGTGCTGGTTGTCATGGTCGCGACCTCCTTAAACTGCAGGTTCTGGTCTTGCCATGCCCCTTGCTTTTCTGCTGAAGGAGGCTGAGGATTTTGAGATGTTCCTGCAGGAGGATTTGGACTCTGTTGGCTTTCAGGTGTGGTGCCCCTCCTGTGTGACTCATGTGAGGGACTCTTGCTGTCTTTAGGAGTCTCTGTGTGGTCCTCAGGTGAAGGCTTCACCTCAGTGCCGGTGCTGGCTTGCTCCATTTGGAGTGGCCAGTTTCCTCTGCCTCCTGTCATCCCTGTTCCTCCACCCTGCTCTATCCTTGATCTCCATCCTTCTCGCTGATGTTCTCCTGAGGAGCTTTCAGCTGCCTCCCTTGTTGGGCTCTCTGTGCAGATCTGTGCTTGATGTGCGTTCTGAACAGGCTCAGTCGGGCCATCACTGCTTGCAGGATCTGCCTGGCCTGGCCTGCCTCCAGCAGCCTCAGCTCTGTTACCTTGGGTCGTCTTTGATTTAGAGGCCAATTGCGTCAGTTTGGGTTCCATTTCTGGCAGCCGAACCGGGACCACCGTGTCCTTGTGTGGGAGTTGACCCAGGGAAGTATCAGTCTCTGGCTTCGCTGTTTGTGACTTCATGAGCACCTCCTCAAAGGGCTGCTCCTTCCCACTGCCACTGGGATTCCATGCAGCCTCTGACAGTATAACCAGTGGCATGACCTCTCGTCCCGTAGACACGGAAGAGCCGCCCTCGTCCACGCCGCCCCGTGGACCTGCACCCTCGACACTCTCGCCCTGGCAGCTCCCATCTCCCTTGAGCTTCCCCTGTCCTGCCTTAATGCCGTCTCTGCACTCTGTTTCATTAGCCAAAGATGCTACGTGGGACCCGTTCCATGGCATCCCCCCACAGTGGCCACTGTCGGACTGTGACATCAGTATCCTCCTCGCCTCCTGCTCCTCCTCCCGGTGGCTCAAAGACTCTGCACTGCTTGGGGAGCTTAAAGCAGAAAGCTGGCCATCCATCTGAATATGCAGGTTGCTCTTTGCCTCAGATACAGCATCCATTTTGCACTCCGGTGAAAAGAGCGAAGTGACGAGCACGCAGCCGGTGCAGACGGGCACGCAGCCGACGCAGACTGGCACGCAGCCGGTGCAGACGGGCACGCAGCCGACGCAGACTGGCACGCAGCCGGCTGGCCTCAGATCACCATCCACAGTCAGAGGGGGTTTCCTGGGGCAGGAATAACACCACCGTCAGCACTGAAGGAAATAAAGAAGCACAGTAGTGTGTTACAGACACACAGAGCATTTTCCTCAGGTGATACAATCGATACTCACACCAATCATACAGCTCATAGCCGCTAACCCTAAAATATGTCAGTGTCAGAGTGAAAACGTGTTTCTGAAGGGAGAGCACAGCGAAACTGGGTTTATGAGTCGATGTAACTATTGCTTTTGTCTTATGAAACACTGACACTGCTGAATCAGCTTTGGTTCTGCTAAAACACCGGGATCTAAGCCGTAATTGCTGGCTTGGGAGTCCCCGATACCTTCTGGGTGAAACTCCAGGCACAAACCTTAATCAACACACATTCAGGTGTTTCATCACTGAATATTTTCGTAGGATTCCTCATCAGAAGTTTACTGACCCTCAAGGCTGTTACCCTGAAGCAAGTCGGACCTCAGGACCTTGTTTACGTGCAGCTGACTCAAGAAACGGCATTTTAATGGCACCAGATTCAGCCATAAACGGAAGCGGCAGCTTTTATCCTGGGATTACTGGCTCCTCCTTGACCCACTTAAACCTGAATAAATTATATTTAAAAAACATGCCTAGCAGAACATTTACTGAACATCAGTGAGAAAAGCTGGTTCACGTTGCATTCTAAGAAAGACACAAATATATCCAAAGTGTTTTTATAAAGGAATTTCATGTAGGGTTCATGGTGCCTTATATACGACATTAACATTTAATATAATGGTGTAGTTGGCGGCTGAGGACTGGACCGACCCAGGTCTCTGTCCAGAAGCTTGGCAGCTAAGGGCCTTCGTGCTGTTCCAGTGAAGGTCTCCAACTCACATGCCCACAGAAAACACTTCTGGATGTATGAATGGGGGCCATTTTGTAATAACTGAACAAAAGCAGAAACAGAATCATAAACCTTACTGTCTGAGCACAGAGCTGAAAGCATCACTGCAGACTCTTATCACCTGGTTCACTAAATGTCTCTGCTTCTTCTTCTTTAATTTATCCAGTTCTTGGGGACGATAATAACATCAGAGTCAGTGCGCTCTCTCTAACAGGCTACCTGCCACAGTGAACCGCCATTATCTTAAAGGTGCTGCCAGATGTATCACTCTCCAAAGTTAACTTGTATTTACTTATAACGTGATCATTTTATAGCAGATGCACAAATTGAGTACAAAATTACCTGAATGTTCAAGGGATCATTCCTACAAATACAAGCATACAAACGCGATAATGGTGTCTCCGTCATTCATTTACGCACGTTTCGTGTTCCTCAGTCGAAAAGCACATGGTTTTCAAAGCAAAGTCCGCTCTGTGGTAATACGTACTTAAGCTTTGAGACTTGCACTTTGAGATCAAAAAACACATATTTTTAAAAAACGGTACATGTCAAAAGCATATAGATTACGGCCAAACGGCCACAAACGTGTCTCCCAAAGTAAAATTGTTTCTATGGATCTAAACCATCTTTTCACACTAAAACTAAACACAATGTATACATTCTTGCATGATATAGCAGGAATATTGATTAATACGTTTAATTTTGCCGCATCTTAATATCTTTATTACATATTGAAGAAATTCACCATAAATTTAATCTCCTGAATTAATGTAATTTTGGATTACAGGCAATACATATAAAATAAAATACTGTGCAATTCAGAAAATGTTTATACAAATATATTATATTTTAATTTCATTATAAAGCTTATGTCATCAAAATGAAGCCTTCAGGAATTACCCTCCGATTTGTTACCCACTCATCAAAATAACACTTTTATGTTACCTGCAGTCGGTGCGATGCGCATATATTCAAATAAACGTCAACGCCAAATTCAGCAGCACCTTTTCACGGTAAATGGGCTGCGTATTCAAGAACCCAAAAATAATGAATACAGACTATCCGATCGTGATGACCTTGCGTAGGAATCACTGACCATTATCCCGTTATATATAAATAGATGTACATGGATAAGAAAAAGCATACCTTTAACCTTCATCTCCAGTCGTCCAACGTCTACTCGTTCGGGTGGAGGCTGGATGGAGCTCCGTACAAACGCGTGAGGTGGGACCACGCCTTCGGATCAAGCTCCTCAAAGAGGGGAGATGCTCATTATCTCACCGATCGGAGCTGCGATCCCTCCTGAAACGCAAAGCCGGCACCTGGCGTATTTAACACGCTTCCCATAAATCTCAGCTTCAGCTTCATCGTGCAAACATTACTGGGTCGCTGCTCTTCAGTGCTCGCCTTCACCGATACCTATGGGACTTTCCTCTTTCCGTTACGATGACTACGTCTTATCGGAGCGGAATAAATAATGAATATACCGCATGCTTTAAGGTTGCGGTAGATTTTTAGGTTTTCTGTTATATTAATAATTCATAAACACAACGTCGCTTTTTTACGAGAGTTGACCTTACTGTTTGTTATTTATCACATATAATGACGCATGTTGATGCTTTTAGTTCTCTGTGATACTGGAGTAATGCCTATCTTGGTCTTATATTCATGTCCCTGGATATACGTGCTTACTGACTCTTTACGCATTCATCTCGCGTCCACGATAACGAACTTGGGAGCACATATACCACTCTGATTTTAGATTTAAAACAGATAATAAAACATAATGTATCAGTTTTGTGTACTTTAACGCTTTAAGGTATTATATTTAAGCGAATAGCATGAAAAACTTAGGCCTATTTATATGAATTAATAATATATGCTTAAAAATGTAATATAAACATCAGTTGCATGTGGATTCTTGGCACGGTATATTGTCTACCCCTAGAGGACATGTTCACAAATACAGTGTGTGTGTATTTTACGCAGAAGTAGATCTATAAATATCAAAAATCAAATAGATCTATACAGATCAAAAACATCTCAACGCTTTACCTTGTGCTGGATGACTGGCTGAAATTGTAGTCATTTTTTTATGCTGCAAGTGCATGAAGCACACTTCACTCACAGGGGAGATGTGTTCTGAGTGGAAATGTGTGTGTGTGACGATTTTAATTGACTTTTTTGGCTGTTTGTGCATGACTGATTTCATTTGAATAATAAACATAGCTCTTATTTTGCATAACATAAAACCAAAATCTAATCCAAGTTGTGGTCTTTGTGAATCTTTATCGCCTATCACTGTGCCCCCTGCTGGCCATGGTGCAGCCCTGTCCTCAGGGAGCAGCGTCTTCCCAGTGCATGCTGGGTACATAACCTCTGTGAGTAGGACACAAATTCTCTGCATCATGTGTGACCCTCGCATGAATTTCGCCCTTGAATGTGTGTTTATACAGTGATATATGAGTACATACCTAGACTCAGTGCAGTAGCATCCTCCCTGCCCCCACTGCACGGGCTCCACCCCCCCCCCCATCCTCGATCTGCCACAGAGGTGAGGTCCTCTTCCCACAGCGAGTCAACAGTGTTACCTTGACTGAATGTGAAGAGGAACAGCAGCATGCAGACACCTCAAACACAGATGTGTGTGATGACGTGCCGTGTTCGGATGTGGTTGGGAGCTGCGACCGCTGTAAATAACGTGCATTCCTAAACTTCAGTGTGACTGTTGCTTAAATGCACTAGCAAGTGGACAAATAAGCAAAGAAACGAAACACCCCCAAGATGATGAGAGCTGCTGCACTGAGTGCAGGATCCCATTCCTCTTAATCAGTGAGGGACCGGAGAAGCCCAAGTGGGGGGAGGCGGTCCAGACCTCAGCGTGAATCCATGGTGCAGAACCCCGCCCAAAGGCAGACAGAGTGACAGGCCGGGGTGTCTCTGGCGTGGGAGGAACAAGGCAAGACGCCGGGTTGGAGGTGGGAGCAAATGCGGCTACGATGCAGTGTTTCCTGCAACGGAAGTGCTTAATGCAGCATTTGAAAGTGAACCAGGAGTCGCAGGGGGTCGCTGAAGATTCATTTGGAAAGTCACCTGACATGAGCCTTTGGTTTAAAATGGCCTCCTGGATGAGGTCATAGGTCACAAGCTCTTTACAGATAACCAGGGTGTTTTTGCTGAGGTGTGACAGCGTGCAAGACATAGCATACTCCCGTCATACAATTATGACATCACAATACATTTATAGTGCCAAATTCAATATTTATTTGTGTAAATATATATATATAATAGGTACAGTGTGGTGCTTTAAGAATAAGAATTTAAGAATGTCTTTTTATTACAATATGAAACACTGTAACACCTCCACTAGCCTGACACTGATCCACGTTCCCTGAACACCCTTAATGTTACACATTCTGCTGATTGAACAGTGATCTTATTAGGTTGGTTTTTGCCTTGTTGATAGATGCTGTGAAGCTCCTGCCCCGATCCTGCACACCTGTAGCTGCTCCTTCACTGGAAGCTCAGCCGAGCCGCACTTATACCTAGTCGACTCCAGGACAGCCATATGTCTGTAACGTGCTATTTGCCTCACTCAAACATCCCGTTAGACAAAAGTGTCTGCTACATAAAAATGAATGTGAATGTGAACTAGATGTTTGGGAGTGTCTGAGAAGATCAGATACTTTGTTGGTCTTTGAGGTGATCCCCGAGGCAGCTTGTTAACCGGTTGCTCGTTATGGAGCCGGATACCGGGACGCCACCTGACTTATGGTCTCCGCCCCCCCGTGTGGAAATTATGTTGTCATAGAGGCTGATCCAGATGGAGGCGAAGGCCAGCTGCCTCTCGAGCCCGGCAACCGGCCCGCTATACAGGGACTTCACACCTTCCATCTGCACCATGGTGCTGACTGTCCCAAACAGGCCCCTGTGCTTGACGTCCCTGGCCAGCTCTGAAGCTGCTGCCTCCCCCTGGATTTGACCAATGGAAACGGTTTTAGGTGACAGGCGTGGTGTGGAGGTCCCAGCCCAGCCTGCTGAAGCTGCGTCTGGAGCAGGGGCTCCAGAGAAGTTAGCCCTGACAGAAATTAGCTCATTGCTTCTTTTATTGCCTGATTTCATGAGCTTTGTCCAGTTTTGAGTGGTTTGGATGCTAATGCATCCATCTGTCTGTTTTCCATAACTGTTCATCCAACACATGCTCACAGTGAATTTGGATTGTATCCCAGGAAACACCAGGCAGAGCCATTTAGCACAGACACAGTCACAGACACAGACACAGTCACAAACACAATCATAGACACAAACACAGTCACAGACACAATCATAGACACAGACACAGTCACAGACACAGTCACAGACACAATCATAGACACAAACACAGACACAGTCACAGACACAATCATAGACACAAACACAGTCACAGACACAGGCACAGACGCGGTCATGACATGATAGGAAATGTGGAGAAAGCACAAACTCCATCACTGGTTTCATTGCACCTAAGCAGCTCAGATGATGTCAGCATGCCAGCGATAGGGGCTACCCCTTCAAAGGCACAGTGTTCAGGTAAATAAATTTCAGAACCTAATGGTTGAAGCCCTCAGGGAGAATAAAGCAGGGTTTTCTGCACAATTTTCCTTTAAAATGTGGTTTTCTGCCAGATTTGGTACAACCATAGTTTATGGCTCAACTTTTAGTAACAAGTCGGCATATTCTTAGTGCATATTCAAAGTTTTGACACAATGGTAGCCAGGATTAATCTGTCATGGCTGTGATAAAGATGCCTGTCTGGGTTTATGGGGGGCATTCAGAGAGTCGCCTATGATAGCAGCACATGTCTATCAATCTGTGCAGCTTCGCTCTATCGGATCTGCTGATATGCCTTCTGTCAAACCAAGGGAAATACCTGGCAGACTGAACATTCTTAGCTTAACCATTATTCTGCATCCCCCCCCGCGCGTGGATTTCTGCAAACATCTCGGAGGAAAAGCTAGCATTGACACTCGTGAGGAAGATGAGGCACAGCAGCGGTTCCAGCTGAGCTTATCTCACAGCAGCGGTTCCAGCTGAGCTTATCTCACAGCAGCGGTTCCAGCTGAGCTTATCTCACAGCAGCGGTTCCAGCTGAGCTTATCTCACAGCGCGGTCAACAACTGCTGCTTCTACAGTCTCAGGGTTACATCAGAGCTCACTGGCCACTGTGAATCAGTCTGCCTGTTTCAGTCGAAATGTAATCTATGTACAATATTGAGAATAAATATTTCTGCATTCTTACTAATTTCATTAAAAGTAACTTAAAGTGCACATTACCAGTTAATTGCTGCACTTTCTGTATACTAAACTCCATACTAGAGTTAAACATGGCTTCTGATGCAGTCCCTTTCAGAATTTGTAGTTCATTTACAGGAAAATTCATGAGCAGGTGCTGCCCCCCCGTGGCCGTGCAGTGCATGAAGACAAACCAGACAAGGCCTGCATGAACAGAATAGCACTCCCCAGTAGTTTGCTGCACCTGCCCATGGTTAGTGCTGTGTGTGAAGTGATCTGGCTGCCAAACCCTCTCCCCTCTGCCCCTGAAGGTAGCTAACGCACTGGCCAGCTTCATAAGACACACTTGCAAAAGCGAGGAGCGAAACCAAAAGGTGACCAGTTAACCAGTTTTCGATCCAAACTGCCACAGTTGCCTTCTGGAAATCTAAGTAGATCACATCATAGGCCTTTTTGTGAAGCTATAAGTGAAATTGATCACAAAAAGGCCTATGATGTGATCTACCTAGATTTCCAGAAGGCCTTTGATGTTGTCCCCCACAAACGGCTCTTGCTAAAGCTTAAAGCTGCAGGGATTTTAGGA
>JAODLC010000015.1:6363311-6378512 GCA_026781145.1 Hippopotamyrus pictus
TAGTTAAGTTCTCCCCAAACGAGCTTGATGGGCCGAATGGCCTCCTCTCGTTTGTAAATTTCTTATGTTCTTATGTGACTTTCTGCACACTTCAGTGCACAAGACCCCTGAAATGCAGGCTCCTTTAGTGATTGTAATGCAAGGCGCCACATAACGGTTTTCTGTCGGTCACTGTCCTGTTAGACAGAACCTGCTGTGATCCAGCCCCATGGACACGTCCGCCAGTGCGATTTTGCCCCAGAGTGTAAACAGCAGTTGTTGTCACTGTCTCTTTTCCTTTCTAGCTCCTCCTATCCTTTCATGTGATGAAAAGCAGCTAAGGAGTCTCCTTCTGTCTCTATGGTATTTAAACTCCAAGGGGACTCAGAGAACGGGAGGCCTCTCTGTTCATGTATATGAACCTGTTCACCTCGGACGCGTTCACAGCAGAAGCTTCCCGTTCTCCATGTAAAAGGAGGATTTCTCTCAGTCTGTCTGGATGTTGGATGAAACCTGTCCCAGCCTTTGTGGTATTAACATTGCTGATGAGGAGGATGTGATCTATTAAACTGTAACAAACTCCACAGAAACAGGGTGTGAGACTTGCTTTTGATATTTAATTATGAATTGCAAAATCCATAATTAACGTTTCCTTATTAAATATTGTGAAATTATATACATAGAAGTGCTGACATAGGAAAATTGAAAAGCACCTTTAATACAATAAAGTTTTTTAAAAAGACAACTGATTATTTATATTACAGGAAGGAATTATAAATAAAATTGTGATAAAAGGGAAATAAAATGCTGATTATACTGCTAACTACTGCAAAAAACTTCATCATTAAAGTGCATGTGCACAACCTTAGTGATAGCAGACAGTGAGAGAGCAGACAGTGAGATAGCAGACAGACAGTGAGATCAGTGTAAACAACATGGGTAAGTGATATTAACAGTCACACTGAACATGGGAGGAAGATACAAGATGTAAAAGAGGCAATTGATGACGGTATTTATTGCATATGATGATCATAAGTCATTATTAATAAGTTAAAATACCCAAAATACACATTAAGTACAATTTGCTTCATATGGTTTGAAATACTTGTAATTCTTGCTTATATTACCCACAAATCCATTTCCATGACACATGTGTTTTTGATTTCAGATACATACAAATTCATCTGCTATTTTACAGCTGTGTGGCTGTCAGTCCTTCATTTTACACCCCAGACATACTGAAGTACAGGAAGGGAACAGGCGAGTTCTTCATGCACCCAAGCAGAGCTCTGGTCAGCAAATACACCACAACGTGGCTTATTATCCAAATTTCCCCTATCTCAGCTGCTGGATGGAGACTAACACGGCAGCCCCTTGTGTCTGAGCGAGGCCTCTATCCAGAGAAAAGAGAAAGCTCGTGGTCACAGGAAGAAGCAAAGCTGCCCACTTTGCACATATTCTTGGCATTGGAGATGCGAGCCATGAGGTCCACAGGCTTCTCGAAGTACAACACCAGGGCTGGCTGGTTGAGCACGGAGGCCAGCAGCTGATCGAAGCTGATGGCCCAGTCCCGGTCCGGGTAGGTGGGTTGGGGCAGGCTGTCTCCGAGGTGGCCTTTGCGCACCAGCACTGTGTCATCAGCAATGTCCTCGCAGCGAAGCTTGGCCTCCAGCTCCTGGGAGCCAGAGCTCAGCACTGAGTAGGAGGACACAGAGGCGTCGTCTTTGGCCTCGTCGTCAGAGACCAGAGTGACTGAGGACAGCCCTACCCCCTTTGGGGACGAGTCATCTAGCCCCACTTCCTCTAGTGGGTTCCCAAACTCCAGCTCCTGGAGACAGTGCCTCCCCTGGCTGGGCTGCTGAAACAGGACATCCTGCCTCACTGGGCCACTGTCACTTCCACAGTTCTCTTCTCCAGCGTTGGGGCTGCAGAACTGCTTGCTCACCTCGCCAATTTCCAAGAGCAAGCTGGTAACAGTGGCGGTTGCATGGTACAGATCCTGCTCAGTTGGGTCCTCACTGAACATGCTGTAAAGGGTCTTGCAGAGCTCGATGAACTGGCCCTGAGCAGAACACAACACAGGAGACCAAGCCTCCATGATGTTGGGCAAATTCAAAAACAACTGAAGATGGGTTATCAATGACTCACCTAGAAACTCACAGGATTAGGGATAGAGTTATTTAGGGATATTTAGGGATATAATTATTTTGCTGGTAAACTGATGTACCCATTACTCAGAATTGAACTTGTCTAAAAACATGGTTTACACTCTATCAAGATCAGCAAAAAGTGTATTATGTTCAGTTAGTGACATAAACTAGTGATGTTGCCATTCACTGCCAACCGACTCAGTGCTAGTTGTAACTGAAAGAGCCTCAGGATGAACCTGGTTCAGTTTTGGCAGCTCCTTCACGTCATCCAAATTGGGCTTGGTATCTGGATTCCACAGCCTTAAGAAGTTCTGACACTCAACAACATGCAGCTGCTTCACTGAGAAGGAAAGAGAGGCACAAATCACCACAAATACAAACATCTGCTTTGCCAAAAGATCACCTTCCAGTTCCTCAAAATATCTACCTTTTTCATTCTTGAAGGTAACTCTGACAAAACCATCATCCTTATCTTTATTTGGCCTAGAATCATGGCCTGAAGAGACAGACAGAATTCAATTTAAGTGTCAACGCAAAACCTCATGACTTTCAGTGTTCCGATCTATAATTGGGAAACCTACCATGAGAGGTCTCAGGGTTAAGATCTTCAAAGAAATACTGGGTGGCCTCAAAAGCAGAGTCTGGTTCTTCTGGTTTGTTAGTCACCTCTGAAGTTTGCAAGGAATCACGCAGATAGTCAGGTGACACTACTCTAGATTTTTCCATAGATTGATCTGGAATTTGGGTCTGGGAAAACTTACCAGGCAAGGCGTGTAGCTTATAGAGGAGCTTCAACTTCTCAGTCAGATCCCCGTGACAAAGTAGACCTACAGACACACAGCCATATAGGACCACGCTCATCTTATCTATAAATACATTTCCTGTACCACTTCCACAGTGAACTAGAGGCTATGACTGGTTTCCATGACCACTAAATGTAACGCCAAGGGAGAACAGCACCAACCATTGGGAGCCTTAATGGCTAATTAATGAGTGAATGTGTTTTTGGCATGCTTGTGCAAGCAGTGATATCACAGGACGTACTGAGTCCAGTGGCGAACTCCCGGAAGTTGATGAGAGAGTCTGCATTACAGTCGAGGAGCCTGAAGAAGCGAACAGCCAGGGCATCAGAGTGGACACCGCCGGCCCAGGGGAAGAGTACATTGAAGAGGCCTGTGAACTGCTCCAGGTCAATGCGGTACTGGTCCAGGTAGGGCAGGCTGGGGTCATGCCTATCTGCTGGGCTGCTAGACCCACCCCAGTAGCAGGTGGCCAGGTACTCTGCCTGCAAGACAGTGGTAGCAGCGTCCCTTACAAGAGCAGCCACCAGGACCAGCTGTGGTTGTAGAGTTTTAAACATGTGTACATTAAGCAGGATCCCAGACTTCCTGAAACTCCACACTCAATGTCTTTATCATAGCACATCAGAATCTGCAAAGAGACATGCTTCAATTGACTTTCAGTTGACAGTGCCATTTGTGGAAAATATTTACAATATATACCTCATTACACATAGGATTACTCAGGGAAATGTTAGCATGCAATGTTGCAACTCGGACGACCGGAATCGAGTTGTCATGACCTGCTCGTTCGATCCTCCTGTGTGCCACGCCCTCCTCATTACCTCGTGTTTCCCGATTGTGGTCACCTGTTGCCTGTTAGTTTCTGCTTGTCTTGTGTATTTAGTCCACGTTCAAGCCTGTTTCCCCAGATCAGTCATTGATGTTGTCTGCCGTGTTGTTAGTTTCCCACCAAATAAACCCCGTTTCTACCCGTATTCACGACTCCACTCGCCTGCTTCCACGCTCGCCCGCACGCGTCATAACAGAATGACTGATCTCCACAATGACTCACCGCAGCAGGCCGATGACCAACGGATCGGCTTGCTGCAAGAGGTGGTTTACTGATTAAACCAGCCGGAGGTCTGAGAGGACCCCGGCATACTGGACTTAGCCAGCCGGAGTGGGACTGTCTTGCAGATTACCCCGCTCACGAGCGCACACGTCCTCACAGACGTGCGCGAAAACCTCCGGCTGCTGATGGAAAGGGTAGCAGAGAAACGGCTCCAGTCGCTCGCTTTCTCTAGGGCAACTCTGTCGCAGCCAACCCACTAAAGCTGGAGAAAGAAGAGGCGCAAGGGGAAAGGACAGGAAGAAGCCACGGCGATCTGTTTGGGGGCTTGCTTTCTCCCCGCAGCCTGAATATCGAGCTCCCGATTCAGCAGCCAGCAGGGATCACCACAGCAACCTCCCTTTTCCTGGGCGGGCACCTGTATTTTAAAGGAATCAGGGCCGCACTGGACGCTATCCCGCGGCCACGAGTTGGCGGTTCCTGCTGCGCCGCCCGAGCTCCCGGCTTCGCCTACAGCCTCGCCTCCGCCTGAGGTACTGGCGCCGTCTCTGCCCGCTTCTATGCCCGAGGTACTGGCGCCTCCTCCTCCAATGCCTCGTCGGTCACCTGCGGCTCCCCCTCCTCCGACACGTCTGTTGGCTGTGCCTTTGCCAGCTGTGGCTATGCCGTCGCCTGCCGCAGCTCCACCTCCCTCCTTATCTGCGTCGGGCTCCCCTCCGACTTCCTCCTCGTCTCCCCTGATGTCCCCTCCATCTTCCTCCTCAACTCCTTCGTCTGTCCCTCGGCCTGTCTCCTTGACCCCTTCACGGTCCCCTCCTGCTCCCTCCTCCCGGTCGCCTGCAGCCCCTTCGGCTACCGCCTGTCGCCTGCCGTGACTACCTAGGGTTCCCCTTGTTCCTCTGCCCTTCGCCTTTCTGCTTCCTGTTTTTGTCCCTCCTGTTTCTGCTCCTCGTCCCTCTGTGCCTCCCATGTTCACTCCTGACCCTTTCGCTCCGCCTCTTGCTGTTCCTCCTGTGTCTCCCTTCCTGGTTTGCCTGTCGCCATTTCCCGTTCTTTGTCAGGTCCTGTCTTACTTCTTGTCCCTGTGCCTGTTCTGTGTATCTGTTCTGTTACCGGTCTCTCGTTGATGTTTTTGCTCTTGTTTTTCATGGCCCATGTCCCCGGTTTCGTCTCCTCTGTCACCTCCCCTGAGGTGCGCCCGCAGTGCATGCCTTTGGGGGGGGGATTTTATCATGACCTGCTCGTTCGATCCTCCTGTGTGCCATGCCCCCCTCATTACCTCGAGTTAATTCCCGATTGTGATCACCTGTTGCCTGTTAAGTATACAATAATTATGTCTGAGACCAAGACAAGGCTGATAAAAAAAAAAAGTCAATTCTAAGACGAGAACAAGACCGGAAAAAAGGGGTCTAGAGACCGGTCTTGTCAGGATTTACTTGCTTTTGGGAAATATTTCATTCCTATAATGTTAATCATTGCAACTGACAAAAGCAAAAAGCTGCTGCTGAAAATGGCTCACCAACATAGCTCTGTCCTTCAAACCAAAGCCAGAGAATTTTAGCATAGTGCTTTTCTTCCCTAGTGAAACTAGTAGGCTTTGAGAGCATTTATGGAGCTCTTTGATTCCACCTCAAGGTCTTCTTCACTGACTAGACCCCACATGTTTAACTCAAGCTAATGACCCCAATGACCACTCACCTTAAAGAGGACATACAGCTCCTCCAGCTCAACAGCGCTGAAGGCCATTTCCGTCAGTATTGTTCGGATCTGGAGGACAAATAGCAACAGTAATGAGTGATACTCTACCACTCATACTTAGCATGGTGTGAGCATGCTCGAGACTCTGTGGTCAACCGATAATCGAGCACTTTTCCATTAGCATGGTGTGAGTATGCTCAAGACTCTGCGGTCAAGTGATAATCAGGCACATTGCCATTAGCATGGTATCAGCATGCTTGAGACTCTGCAATCAAGTCATACTCTACCACATTTCCATTTGCATAGTATCAGCATGCTCGAGACTTTGCAGTTAAGTCATACTCTACCACATTGCCATTAGCATGGTATCAGCATGCTCAAGACTCTGCAGTCAAGCTATACTCTACCACATTTCCATTAGCATGGAATCAGCATGTTCGAGACTCTGAGGTCAAGCAATCCCCGAGCACATTGCCATTAGCATGGTGTAAACGCACTTGAGACTCTACAGTCATACAATACTCTACCACATTGCGATTACTGTAGTGTCAGTGTGCTTGTGACTCTCTGGTCAAGTGATACTCTACCACATTGCGCTTTGTTGTGTCCTCAATGGTCTGAATCACCCTCAACCGCTGTTTGAAGCGCATCTGTTCAATGGCATCAGCCCGGATGGTGCCGAATTTCTGTCAAAATGCCAAGGCAAAAAGAAAGGTCCAAAAATAAACACCAGGCTTCCTGGGATAACAATATCTCATTTCTAGTACAGGACTTCACACCAAGCCTAACACCAAGGCCTAAAACTATCACTGTATTTCAATGCCGATATCAAGCACTTGCATTGGAAATGCATCAAAGACTAATTTCTATTTTGGAAGCTTTTGGGACTCTGTATTGTTCCAATTTCACAGCAATCCTACAACCATCTGCGCATCAATTTCCTCCTTTTGATCCTACAACTGTATAACTGTAAAGAGCAAAAGGTAACTAGTGGTGTATGGCACCTCATATGAGCTGTGCACCAGCCTGAAGATGTCCACCTCTGGGTGAGGGTCCTTGTCATCTATCAACAGGGAGTGCAGATGAGGTATCGGGGGCATAGTGCTGTCTCGGTTGGTCACGCTGTCCAGGTACCTATAAATTCAGTTTTCATATCAGACAGTATAACACCAGAGATTTACATGGCCTTCTGTTCTCAGACCTGTTTCTAAACTGTCACCTTCACATGTCTCTTTTCTGCAGCGAACATGCAGTCTAATGGTCTAAAATCCCCCCTGACCCAAAGTTCTTTAATGGGCTGCCTCAAGACATCTTTTATTTTTATTCTCTTGTCTTCCAAATACCACAGTAGCTCTAAGTATTTGACAACTACCAAGTATATCAGCTCCCAAATATTCACACTGATGCAGGCACTTCTCCATAGGACACCTACATTATGTGAAAACATGCATGCTTCCTTGTACTGCTCACCTGCCCAGGACTGTCATGGCCTCTCCATCATCTCTGCACTTGAGAAGGCTGTCAATGTTGGCCTCCAGCACAGACAGGGCCAGCTGGAAGATCACCTTGACGCCCTCGTAGAAGAAACAGTCAACGACCACCACGGCGCTCTCGAAGGGCATAACGCTGAGGAAGAGTGTGAGGAACCAGGACAGCGAGATGGTAGAGATGACACCTAGGTTCTGCATGCAGTCGTATAGTTGGGGCACATGGTCCCTGGCCAGTTCCTCAAAAACACCCTGGTCCATCAGTGCACCTGGACACACACATGGACACAGACAGTGAGGGCCAGCAAGAGAAAAATACAGCAGCTTCTGACCAGTGCCCACTGGCTTCAGGTACCTTACTGAAGACCCTCTTTTAAGGTGCATCTCAGTTCCCAAGCCCCGGTGTGAGAAAGAGGACTAACCCACAACTCTGGTGTTGTAATAGTCAGGCAGCATCCGCTCACACAAGGCCACCAGCAGCCAGAAAGCCTCCTCCTCCTTAGCGTACAGCAGCAACACAGACGTGACAATGTTCATGGCCTGTCAAATAGGGAATGAACAGGAAAGAGGCAGAAACAGCGGGCGAAATCTGATCAGGAAAGAGTTAATGACAAGAATGGAAAAATCAACCCAAAAGACAAGATATTTGCCGCCTGGCTACACCAGGAGCTGGCGTCACTCCACCTGGCAGTATCCAATGTCGGGGTTGCGGAAGGCGTAGGCGGTGAGCACTCTCCGGAGAGCAGAGATGCCGATTTCATTCTGGAAGGCGGGGTGTTCGGGCAGGGAGCGATGCAGGTCCCTCTCGATCTCCTCAGTGGCCAGGCTGCATTTTCCCATGGACTTCTCCACCAACTCCTCATAGTAGCCTGGGTGGGTGGTCATCTCATTGATGGCTCCTGTCCCAGTCAGACACACAACTATAGCGAGTACATTCACATTTGCATTTTGTTTATTTATCAGACTCCAGATAACCAACCAACCAAACAAACAAACAAGACATTATTTAGCACACTCTGGATAAAAACATTTATTTAGTAAATTTTTGGAGGGTCATACATTTTTGTATGATTTGCTCAGTGGCCCAACGATGATCTAACCCTGCCAACCCCAGTATTTTGACCAGTAATCTTCTGATGACAGGCATTCTAACCTGCTGAGCCACACAGCACCCCATAGATTCTCGGCAGAAGTGCTGTGCGTGATGCAGTGCTGGCCTGTACTCTTTAATGTAACGTACAATCATTATTTAACTAAAACACATAATTGCTTTGTCTTTCACTGGGTTGGTGGACACTGCCTTGCCATCCCTGGAGAAATGTGGAATTGGTAAGGTAAGACGCACTAAATTTCAAACAAAACACATTATTGTTTTTCCTGAAGGACAGAAACTTGATACTGAAAAAGGATCCAATCTGTGTGACCTTCCTCCTACTTACCTCAATCCCTCAGGAAGATGAGCCTAAAAATAAATGTCACTGTGTGTGATGTGCATAGCAACGACAGCTAGGAGACAAGAACACAATAGCTGTTCACCACACCCCACGTGTCAGAGGTGTACTGGGACATTACCGATATTAGTGTGCAAAAGTACAGCAGGAAGCAGACATGTGGGCCAGTACTTCCTGGAAGGCTAAGTCCACAAGCCAGACTGCTTCAATCAGACCTCCTTCAAGCTCCATGATCAGCAGCCTGTAAGCTCCTCCTTCACACATTGAAGTATTGGCATGTTTCTGGGCCTTCGGTGAGTCAGATGGGTGGCAACGAGCCTCACCGGAGAAGAGGAGCCAGAGCTCGCCCCGCATGCTGTCAGGGATTCCTCTGAGTACTAGGTCCTTGGTCCTCTCCGTGCGGTACATGCACACCCCCTGGCCATACTCTGCAAAGTGGCTCCTCCAGTCTTTCTCCTTCAGGATCTCCTTAGCCTGGGTGGAGATGCAGAGCAGATGGCCCATTGTGAGGATCATAACAGCTTAAAATCAAAAGAGCTCCAGTTAAAATCACTCTGACAGCGACTCTCATGATGTATAAACAGTTGAAGCTATGCTCAGCCAGGTTCTCATTTTGGCAGTCGGCTAGGAAGGACATGAATGTCAACATTGTTACTGTTAGCTGATGATGTCAGAAATACTAAATTTACCTGAGGATTTAAAATTAACAAATGAACAAGCCCTCCCAGAAGAAAAAAGAACTACGACTATATTGCTGTAAAAACCAAACCCAGGGTATGTGTACTAGAGGGCACTGTCTACCAGCTTTGGGTTGAACTCCTCTGGGGACTTCCGGCGGTACATTGTCATCAGGGCCTGGCTGGCGGTGGGGATGCTGTCATCGCTGAGGCTGAAGAGCCGCTCGCATTCTGGTTCAGAGCCGCAGGACGGCAAGCTGCTTTGGTGGGAGTAGGCCTGGGATGGGAGGGCGGTTACTGTCCTGGGAGCAACTGTAAGCTGCTCTGTGGAACTCCAACCCCATGTACAGCAAATCCACTCTACATCACCATTTCTACAAGCTCTACACAGTCATAAATAAAGCTGTACTTTCGGAAATTCTTCTAAAATATAGATAAACTGCACCATTCAAAGACATATGAGATTATTACGTGACACCAGCCAACTGTATCATATCATTCACAGTGCACATCAAGCATCAAGTATCAGTTATTTGGGGCGAATGCTTCTGGATTTGAAGTGATGGGGAATTCAGAGGGAAGCAGAGGAATGGCCCAGTACCTCGTCATCTGACGAGCTGAAACTCCCCGTGATCTCTTCCTCAAAGTAAATACCGGAGGTGGTCTGCTGCAGAAAGTCTGAGATCCTCTGGACTAGGAAGTCGCGGTCTTTGAGGTTAGCAAATAGGAACGTCATCCTGTTCTTGGTGCTGATAGACAGAGGGCTGGGCAGGACGCTGGAGCTGTCTGCTTTCTCTACGACTGTCACCTGGAAGATGCCAAGGGACACTGAAGAGCTTGCAGAAAAGTGGACGGCGTTGGTGCTGGTTGAGGAAAGTTACCATGTGTGGCATCAAAACAGGAAAGGATAACCTCTAAGGTCAGAACTGATGGCCATTATGCTCCAGCTGTGAACAATCCAGGACATCAAGCAGAAGCACAGTGAATAGATTGTTGACACACAAGTGATATTTCCTAAACTCGGGTGGTATTTCTAAACACAAACGGTATCTCTTAACATGGGCAGTATCTCTTAAACAGAGGTGGTATCTCCTAAACACAGGCGAAATCTCCTGCAGTCTTGCGGTAATGCTCATCACGCCAGCCATGGTATCAGTGAGGCGGCTGAATCAATAAGTGGCTGTTGTGAATTCTAGGAATTGGATAAGCAGCTGCCATTGAAGCCATTGGTTACGTGCTTATCAGTGCTCCGGTGCAGAGGGTGCCGCATTACCTGCCTGACAAGTGCACTGCTTCACCGGAGCCGGCGTCTCACATGTTGGACTGCTGTTCATGAATACTGACTACCATACCTACAGACATGCATTGTTTAGTTGTGCATTTGTGTTTGCAGTTGGCGACTCTGATGCTTTTGACCTAACCACCTATCCAATGGACACCCTTTAGGCCATGACTCCGTATTCTTCACTACTTCACATCCCTCCCAGTCTATCACTGGATCTCCTAAATGGACAAACTCATCCCCTCTGTGCACTGGAATCATAAAACCAAGAAAAATCTACTTATTTCTATTCATTCAATTTCATTGGCCATGTGCACAACTGTATTTTAGCTATATGTTTCTATGTCTTATGTCCTTGTCTCATTGTGTCATGTTTTAATGTCATACAAATATTTTTATTGTTATATGTTGTTTTTTTTTTGATTACGACCAAGATAGAATTTTCTTCTCTGTGTATGACCCTTAACTTACTGTTAACAGGATGTCCCAACAGAATCCCACTGTAGTCTTGCTTACAGAACTCACTTTAAAGGATGATTAGCATTGTTTGTACTGCGTGTAATTCTGACACTTTTCTATAAAGATCTGCCAAACCACACGACCCCTCCCACCGGGTCCGTCAGCCGCTAACCTCTCTGAGTGGGATGATGAGGCTGCACAGGGTCTCCTCCTTGCTGGCAAAGCAGATATAGTTGGTGGAAACAAACATCTGGCCTAGAATGTGGGTCTTGTTGAAGGGGACCCAGAGAGTGCAGTCTGTGTGCCCGTCCAGCTTCTCATTTTTGGGGAGCCTGAACAGGGCACGGTATCGCTCGCTCTTCGCCCTGGCATCCAAGTCCCTGAATCAAGACACAAACAATAACATCTATTTACATGTTTTCAACAAGCAGGAGGAGGTCTGCTTCAACTAAACTTTACAAGGATCAACCAAAAGAAAGAATTACTTCTACTCTTCAATTATATCTATAAGCTTACATCCATCCATTCAACCATTTTAAGTGAGACAAAGCCACACGGATCTGCAGGATATCTGAGAAATTATAGGGAGTAAAACGATGCATAGCTTGACAGGTTGAGGGAGGAGCTCAAGTGAACAAGGGAAGAACAGTAAAGCTCCACACACAACACCTGGGCTTAATATGAACTAACGGTTCTGGATAAGCACAACAATATAGTCAACAGAGCTATTCCATCTAACATCTAAAAGGTTCAAGCAGAACATGGATAAACCATGAAAAAAGGATGAGGACAACGAGAATTCTAAAAAAGACTTGCCTTTTGAGGGCAGACACCTTTTTGGGGGTTTTGGTCCTCAGCTTAGGCAGCGAGAGGTCCTGCTCAAAGCTCTTGTTATCCAGCAGCTGCCTCATGGCAATGTTAGCCAGCTGCTCCATCAACTGGAAGGTCTCGCTGGTATTCAAAAAAATACTGAAGATATGCTCCTCGGACCTGGTGCTTACTGAGATTACATCCGGTAAGAGCATGGTGGCACGTCTCTCCAGCTGAGTGACATCAGCCCATCGGATCACCAGCTTCACTGTGACAAGAACAGAGACCACGCTACCTAAGAATGCAAGTGTCTGGAAAACACTCCAATGAAGGCCATGGCTTTTTCAGAATGAAGCCATGCAGTACAATAAAAAAATAAAACGGCATCTGTTTCCATACCCTCCTTCCCCAGCAGGAAAGAGCAGAAGCAGACATGGTTGATGCTGAGATACAGTCTTCCTTGTCTGGGCACTTTGCTCTTCCAATAGCTGCAGGAGTAATAATTCACCAGCTTCTCTTCCTCTGGCATCCCGAACAGCTTGTGGAACTTGATGATGGCCTCCTTGAAGCTGTCCGTGTCGTCCTCCTTGACATCGGGACTCTTCGTATACTCAGCAATAATACCCTAGGCAGAACAGAGGATAACGGCAGCTCATGCTGAGATCCACAATGGTCAGAAATTACTGTAAAGTAGCTGTGCTGGAACTACCCATTCCTTTACAGAGGTGGAAAGTTCAGGTCCAGAAAGTACAAATCCAGACCAGGATTTAGTTTCAACCAAACTGTTGAGTACTCTTTGAATGTAACTCTTTATGTTCAACTGGTTGGTTGAAACTAAATCCTGGTCTGGATTTGTACTTTCTGGACCTGAACTTTCCACCTCTGCTGCTTTAATTTAACCCCTTTTTTGACTGCATATGATAAAACAACATTCAAAAGTCAAATACATTCATTCTTTTCTATCTAGCTCATGGTAATTTATTAACTGATTCATGGATTATGTTTATCACTTGCCACACTAATGCAAGGGCTGATTCAATAAAACATCTACCAAAATAATCACAGCAGTGTGCCTGCATTGACTCGACCGATCAAACAAAAGCACTGTTTACCCGTAAGATTCACTCAAAAACTCAAAGTGCCTACCAGCTTCACATATTCCCTTATTTCCACACTCAGATATCTTTTGGCACAAATGAGGTCAAAAGGTCAATACCTCACAATCATAATGTGTGAGTGCAACCCAGGTATTATATACGAGTTACACAACATGTAGACATTTTTTGATAAATGCAAGAGCTTGGGTGGGAGTTTAACAATCAGTGACTTTTAAACCCCTTTTGGTCGTCTCAAATAGCAGCCTGGAATGCCAAATAAGGGCCACTATCACCATTGCTCAGACAGTAAAAGCACAAAAAGCACATTTGCTTCACTCCACAGCCACAAGAATGTTCCTCCACCAAGGCTCACCTGAATCTTGCCCCTAACGAACGTGGTGATGTCATTTTCGTTCTCGAAGACAGAGAGCGTCTGCAGGAGGTTGTGCTCCAGCCAATCCCAGTGTGCCGTGATCTCCCTGTGGGAAGCTCCTGCGGGGGGTTTGGGGGGGACATGGGAACTGAGGGCAGGCTTACAGTCAACAGCACCCCCCACACCCCCCCCCGCCACCCGCTCATCCTAATACCGCAGCAGAAGCTGTGCCTATAAATAAGCTCTTTCTGCAGGATGACAATGTCACAGTATGAACCAACGACACAAAGCCGCTCTCTATGGTTGTCTGCAAGAAAATGCAAAGCATCCAATTAGGTACTAACTTCAGAACATACGGCGAGGGATTTTCTGCGGACTCTCATGTGGACTTTAACACGCATGAGATCGGTAGAGCAGCCTCAGCCCAGCCGTCTGAGCTGCTCCCTAACCTCAGGCCTACAGCTCATCAGAGCAGGTGCAGTGAACGTCAGTGGCTGATACATGTAACCGTGACGGACAGACGGGTGGTACTTAAGCCTAACCCTAACCCCAATCCTAACCCTAACCCTAATCCTAACCCTAACCCTAACCATGCTGCTGTTCTGACTTTCTCTGGCCAAAGCGTTGCCCAGCCAGAATGAAACAGGCTTACCCCCCAGTAACTAGTGACCTAATGAATTCTAATGTCTAATGACTGACCCTGTTTGTGGTCCTCAGAGAGAAATCCCTCACCGAGTCAGAGCAGTAGGTAACAGAGAAGAGAAAAGAAAAAAAAACCTGACATCTTACATTACACTCAGATGGACTGCCGGAGAAAAACACAGAAGGGCCGCAGTCTACAGCCAGTAGAAATACTGCTAAATGCAAGATTCATGAGGCGCTCGTTAGTGACAGCGAGCACAGGGGGTTTTCCCAGCCACCCACCGTGGGCTACAGTCCAGCAAACCACCGAATCTGGAGACTGGTAGAGGATTCTGTAGGGAACTACACGAGCAGGGGAGTCCAGAACAACGTCGAGGGTCCCGACCAGCAGGCCTGGAGAGGGAGGGAAAAAGGGAAGGGGGAGAAGGAGAGATGGAGGGAGGAGAAGATTAGGTGGCCATTTCAAAACACATGCTTTGAAAACATGTTTTAGCGTATTAGCATATTCTGTATGTCATTATTGACGGGTTTCTTCAGATGAGTGAAAACATCCTGCTAAAGCTAACAATGTGTTTAGCTTGATGGATCAACAGTGTTGCAGCCTGCAGACACGCAAAACTGGGCTGCGACTGGAATGCAGACACCTAGGAGAACTGGGCCGCGATCGAAGCGCAGACATTCAGGAGAACCTGGCAGCTATCAAACATCCAGCTTCTCCTCACCCTGCGAGGTGTGCTAAATGTGTTCCTCCATGCCTCTCCGCTTCTCCTCACCCTGCGAGGTATGCTAAACGTGTTCCTCATTGCCTCTCCACTTCTTCTCACCCTCCGAGATGTGCTAAATGTGATCTTCCATGCCCCTCCACTTCTCCTCACCCTGCGAGGTGTCTAAAAGTGTTTCTCTATGCTTCTCCTCACCCTCTGAGGTGTGCTAAATGTGTTACTCCATGCCTCTCCTCTTCTCCTCACCTTCTGAGGTGTGCCAAACATGTTCCTCCATGCCTCTCCTCTTCTTCTCAACCTCTGATGTGTGCTAAACATGTCCCTCCATGTGTTTCTTTTCCTCACCCTCTAAGGTGTACTAAATGTGTTCCTTCATGGCTCTCCTCTACTCCTCACCCTCTGAGGTGTGCCAAACATGTTCTTCCATGCTTCTCCACTTCTCTTCAACCTCTGATGTGTGCTAAACATGTTCCGCCATGCCTCTTCCCTTCTCCTCACCCTCTGCGGTGTGCTAAACGTGTTC
>JAODLC010000015.1:6409547-6424517 GCA_026781145.1 Hippopotamyrus pictus
CATGCTGAGCCCACCCCCCTCATGACAGCTTACTTTAATCGGTGGTAATTAGCATCTGTGCTAAGGATGTGCAATGGCAGCACGTTGTGCACAAATGAGATCTGAGGCAAGATCTTTACCTGAGACATCTGCAGCTGACGGGCGTCATTACAGATCATTACGATCTTTTTCTACGTCCGTCAGGAAGGGCAGGAACTGCCTCTGTAGAGCAGAAAAGAAACTAAGGCCCCATTGACCAGAAACGTAGGATGGACTGATGAAAAGATGAAAGACTGTTGCATGGTAACAGAGAGGCAGCCAGCGCCCTAGAGGTCACATGGTTGTTGTGTGTGTCCCCAGATGGAGGGACTGTTTCCCAGCATAAGCTACCAGCTACAGTCTGGTTCTTTACTATTCAAGGCTATTTAATTAATTGATACTTTATTAATCCCTGTGGGGAAATACTTTTTACACCTCCCTCAACATTCTCTTTGTAAAGCAAGCTGTCCGCAAAGGGCAGCCACCTGTTGGGGCGCCCAGGGAGCTGGGGGTTAAGAACCTTGCTCAAGGACCCACAGACATGCTGAGGTTGGGTTTGAACCAGCGACCTTGTGATTACAGGCACACAGCTTAGCCCACTGAGCCACACGCTACCCCCAATTTACTAGAACAAATGACCGATATTCGAAGATGGCTGTAGTAAATGTCCTGGTGATAAAGACTTGATGTGCCCGTTTTCCGCTAAAGGCAATTATGGATCAAATGGCCATCGGCTAATTGATTCCAGGCTGCT
Organism: Hippopotamyrus pictus; assembly: GCA_026781145.1. Classification (NCBI taxonomy): domain Eukaryota; kingdom Metazoa; phylum Chordata; class Actinopteri; order Osteoglossiformes; family Mormyridae; genus Hippopotamyrus; species Hippopotamyrus pictus. The sequence continues at coordinate 6,410,320 of JAODLC010000015.1, forward strand.
GTTTAGTAGGTAAGGAGCATGCGCTGATTACAGGGCGCTGCCACACTCACCACACAACAAACCGCCTTAGGGATGAGGGCAGCCGTGCAGTGGGTGATATCTCAGCACCACACCAGTCCCAATGGTTTTTTCCCAGTGGCTGGAGTGTTAATCCTGCCACCAACCCCCAATTTTTCCCTGTAAGTTGGAGGACCTCCTTATAGGGCTGGATGTAGATTAACGTCATACCCAGGATGAAGCAACTGCAGGTTAAGGGTCTTGGGCAAGGGCCCGACGGAGTAGAATCAACCTTCCAGTTGCTGGCACAGATCCCTAGCCTCAGAGTCACCACTCTGCCCCATCTACTGTCTGAAATGTTGGGGGGGGGGCTGTAGGGGAGGTGTTTGTTTTAACCAGTCAAACCGGGGTCTGCCTCAGTCAGAGCTGGTGATGTCATCCTACAGGCTCTGGCTGCAGAGCTGCACGATCCGCAGCATAGGTAAGGAAGCAGCATGTCAGCATGCAGGGCCGACCGGCGCACAGTCAGCACACATTTTTTCCTGGATATATTACATTTTATTGGGCTCTAGGTGAGCATCCCTGGCTGTCCACGTTACTGCTGCCAGCGTCACAGAGCAGGATCCCAAAGCCATCAGAACTGCAGATTCCCTGCTTCATATATAAACCTCATTTAACGGACGTTCATTCCATCCATCTTCAGAATGCCCGTCACAGTGAGAGTTAGTGTGAGGACTGGGCAGAGCAGTCTTTTAGCAGCTAAATTAACATGAAGTAACGTGTAAGTAAGTAGCCTAGTAATGTTACTATGTCTTGCTCTACTATGTCTCTTGATTGTCCGAAGGATAGTTCCTGCCTCTTATAAGATTCCTCCAGTTTGATCTATTCTGAGCTGGTTCCTTTGTGGGGGGGCTGGAGAAACCCGGGACTCAATGAAGGGCTTTGAGACACTAGAATACTCCCGAGAGGAGGAGGGGTCCTGCTGGTTGTTCTGAAGGTGACATCAGCTAACTAATTAACGTGTAAATAATGTCTAGCCAGAAGAGCCATGCAGCTCAGTGGGATCTCAGCTCTGTGGTGATAGCAGTGTCTTCAGGGTTTACCTTTAACCCCACATGAGAAGCGATTCTCCACACTCAGCCACATTAAAGGACCCAACATGATAAATGCCGATGTAGCTCAGCGTGTGGTCAGTGAAGGCAACAGCACACGCGTGTGAGGACCCCGCAGGTGTGATGCCATGTGCTCGGTGGCGGTTTCCAGTCCACTATCCCGTGTGCACTGGCTCCTCTTCTGATTATTTCTGCTCCATCATTAAAAGGCCCCTCCTGAGTTGCACCAACTGCAGCTAAGATTGCATCAGCATGGTAAGAGCAGAAAAATCATGGATTAGCCAACAAACAGCATACCCTTTTCCAGAAATATTCAATTTGTGTGCATTGTAACACTTTCATTTTTTATGTTTTCCTTTAATGGCTGCCGCTGAAAGCTTTCCACAGAGACGAACAAGTCGGTGACCGGAGAAAATCTTGACATAATTTTGTATCGTTCACATTCCTGCATTATTATGATCTGCTCTTTGTCCAGACACAGATGAGGAGAATGAAATTAAACATAAATGTTTTGATTAAAGTAAAACACACTTTGATCCCATATTCGCTGGGAAAAGCACGAGTCTGTAGATAAGTGTATTGGGTAGTAATTTCAGCCAGATGGTCTAATCAATGTTATGTTAGTATGAAGTTCATTTTTAAATGACAGCAACTGTGACATGCATTTGTGCTGGTGACTTAGAGCTGGAGACAAAGAGATTTTTGAGGACCAGGAAAAGTTACTGTCAATGTGGCTGAAATGTATTACATTTACTCATTTTACATTACGCAAGCATCTTTATAGATTTTGGCCTGCTTCCACTCCATAGACAGGAAGTGTTAAGTGCTGTTACTCACTGTGCAAGACTAATCACTCTTGGAGGAAATTATCCAAAAAAGACTCACAGGGAAACAACTACAGGGGTCTCTTGCAAGGACAATGGCAATGTTCATGAATAAGGAGGAAACATAGCTGCAAAGCAAAGGGAAACACTGACAGCTCAAGCAGCCTGAAGCACTGGATGGTCCAGTGGGCTGAAAGGTCTGCAGACACCTGAGATGAAAGTGTGTTACGGAAGAAAGGAAACACTGCAATATGACAAAAGAAGCTGGTTTCAGCCGTGAAGCGTGCTGGTGTGAGTATTATGGGCTGGGGTTGGTGTGTAGCCTGGGGATCTCCCAGGGAACAATGGCTTCTGAACTGCACCAGCAAATTCTACAGGCCAACGTCAGGGTGTCCGCCTGTGAGCTGGAGAACAAGAGGGGCGTGCAGCTCTGAATGACACCTGGAGCGGAGCAGCTTTCACACTCCGGAGAAGCCAAGTCAAGGCCTTCCTGCAGCACAAATGGCAGTGCAGCGCGGCCGGAGGCTAGCGGCTCAAAATATCATCGAGTCCCACGGGAAACGGCTGCTTTCAGCCCTTCTAAGCGATGTCGGTCCCGCGTGTTCCTGAGACTGCTGACCTGTGCTGGGACACTTTGGTCAGTATGCTTGTTTACATGCAGATTCAGGTGGTGTCTGGGAATCTGCGGACTCATAGACATCCTGTCATCAGCTTCATTTCACATTCTCGAGGGTCCCAGTTTATATGCTGCATATCTGCGTGATGGATCCGGGCAGCAGGTAGGATGTGTGGGAGGTGGATATCTCCAGTTTAATCAGAGTCAGTCATTATTAAACAAACTACCTAGGAGAACTGAAAACAAGGCCTGGGTTTGGAAACGAGGTCCAGATTTGAAGAAGCCTGATCTAGGAGGTCCCTGCTTAACAAGACTCACAGATCAAATGTCACTACAGGGAAATAACCACAGGGGTCTCTTGCAAGGACAATGTCAATGTTAAGACTCACAGATCAAATGTCACTCCAGACCATTTCTATAAGAATTCTGACCAAGACAATACAGTACAGGGCAGGGGTACAGGGCTGGGGTACAGGGCAGGGGTAAAAAGCAGGCTACAGGGCTGGGGTACATAGAGACATAGAGAAAGTACAGACCTGAAGTACAGAGCAGGGGTACAGAGAAGGTATATTGAGTGGGGGTACAGGGCAGGGTTACGAAGAGGGTGTACAGACCTGGGGTACAGAGCAGGGGTACAGAGAGGGCATATTGAGTTGGGGGTACAGGGCAGGGTTACGAAGAGGGTGTACAGAGAGGGGGTACGGGGCAGGGTACTGCTCCCCCATTCACCATGAGATACACAGGTTTGATGGCCCCCTAAACAGAATCTTCCCCTGTTTCATTATGAATTTTGGGTGCAAGACATTAGCCCCCCTCTCCCTTGCCAGCCCCACCCCCTCATCTCGCTCACTTCAGTGGGGAGCTGGGAATTTACATGAAAATGTTATCATTTCCCAGCACTTTGAAAGGAGACAGAATCTTTCATGCATGGTTTATCTCCAGCACTGGAGACTTTCATGCTGCCATCAATGCGGTGATCGTGTATCTCCACCCTCCCTGAAATCTGAAATTAACTATCCTGAACCACTTTCTGCTGGCAATCAGCTGGAAACCAAGTCAGACATTTTTTAAGTGCCATGTCTGTTCAATGCTGTTTAATAGGTGCTGCCCATACATACAACTTTAATAGCAGGTCACCCAAGCAGCAGTGACTGTTTTAAAAAAGTCACTGAGAAGCTCTTTCAAATGAATCGCTTCAAGATAATTATTATAAAAATGGATTCACTTTTGCATTACTCTGCCTTCAAATGATTAAATAGAAAACATCTAAACTAGAAGTTTTGTTTTTTTGTCATACCTTTTCAGTAAAAGTGTTTCGCATGAATCAATGTCTGAATGTGAGTTTTTAACAGTTCAGTAGTTCAGGCATGTAGCCACATAGTAACCCACAGCCACCTGAAACTTGTTTGCTCCCCTCCCCCAGCTGGTGAAATCTGCCAAAAATGCCCCCCCCCACTCCCCCGAAAAGATGGAATCTGATGTTAACAACAGAGACAGCCATACATCTGACATACATCTGGTGACATGTGCTTAGTGACATATGTCTGGGGACATGTGTCTGGTGACATACATCTGGTGGCGTGCGTATCTGTCTGGAAAAACTGGCCCCCATGCTAACAGCGAGTGGAGATTACAGTGTACCTTTCCGGAGATTCACAGAGCGTTCCCTTGGATGTTTGCGCTGGAGTTTCCCGCTGGCTCTCGTGTGCATGTCTTGTCTGAATTATTCGCAAGCAGATCTGTTGGTCTAGGTTAAAAATAGCAGTTCTGATCTGCATCCCAATCTACTAGTTCCACTAATTCAACTGTGCACCTGCTGACATGTGCCTGGTGACCTGCATCCGGTGGCATGCATCTGGTGTCATGTGTCAGGTGACCTGCATCCGGTGGCATGCATCTGGTGTCATGTGTCTGGTGACCTGCATCCGGTGGCATGCATCTGGTGTCATGCCTGGTGACCTGCATCCGGTGGCATGCATCTGGTGTCATGTGTCTGGTGACATACATCTGGTGACATGCATCTGGTGTCATGCCTGGTGACATGCATCTGGTGACATGTGTCTGGTGTCATGCCTGGTGACATGCATCTGGTGTCATGCCTGGTGACATGCATCTGCTGACATGTGCCTGGTGACATGCATCTGGTGACATGTGTCTGGTGTCATGCCTGGTGACATGCATCTGGTGACATGTGTCTAGTGACATGTCTGGTAATGTGCATCTGGTGACGTGACTGGTGACATGTGCCTCGTGACATGCGTATGGTGACATTACTCCTCTCCCCAGGAGCCTTGCCCGATAAGATGATGGGTCACATGACCAGCGTCTGCTAGAGGCCCTCTCTTAGCTTCAGGTGAATTACCAGAGCCCAGTGCGATTGCCCTCCACAGCTTACACACCGTCAGCAGAGGGTGTGGCCTCTGTCTATATGTTGAGTTCTATATTTGCATTTTGGCAAAATATACAATCACTTGAATAACTGTAACAATTATTCAGTTTTCCTTGCCCATGGCATACTGCATCTGGCCATTCTGACCCTTGTCAATGTAGCTGTCCAGTTCTTCCTGGCTGTCAGCCAAACAAACGAAATTATCTTCACTCTTTCATGAACACAATCTCCACCTGTAGACAGTGTTTCATACAGGAGGCTCTGAAGCACCTCCTTCCATTTCAGGAATGGCTATTGCTGTCTGCAGGTGGTGTAAGTACAAACCCAGCATGACATGGACACACACGGCTCTAGGGACAGGGACAGGGACACTGTGACTGCAGTGTCAATCATGAAGAGGCGGCAGGCAGAGGGCCAGCATAACAGGCCGAGCATTTCTGTAATGTCTAGGTGCCCCTCTGCAAGGTACAACAGACTAAATATTGCAGAGATCAATCTGTTTTTTTGAGCTTATGTACCTGTGTGGGGCAGGACTAAAATAGTCCCCCATGAGGCACGGAGCCTAATCCAAGGCAGTGAATAGATTGGGGGTTTGCATGGATTGCTGAGCATTATTGCTGAGATACCTCCTGTTTGAAGTCTGCAGGTAAACACCCTATGCACTGGGTCAATGTTTTCTCTAAAGAAAGCAGGGTCAGCCAAAAGTTAATCTGCCTATTCATCTCTCATGATGACATGCGAATAATGAGCCTCTCGTACCTACAGCGTCGTGAGCCAGCACAGCTGTGGACACGCTCCGTCTGGCCTGCGCAGAGCAGCTCTGGTGGCGCAGCTGTTTGAAGTCTGTGGGGGGGGGGAGACCTGCCTGTGACAGCCAGCCAATCCAGTCACCCCCCAGAAACCTCTCAAGTCTGCATCACACATGTATTGTATTACCCTCCATACCTATGTAATAATGCAGACAGCTATACTAAAAATCATAAATAAAACTGCAATCATCTATACTACAAATCATTTATAATATTGCAGACAGCTATACTACACGTTATTAATAATACTGCAGCAGCTATACTACACATTATTAATAATACTGCAGCAGCTATACTACACATTATTAATAATACTGCACACAGCTAATCAGGTCTAACCTTTTTATTTGACTGGATCTTTGACCAAAACAGCCTACAGCCCACCCGTGGCTTTTGTGGTCTGTAAAAATCATATAAACACAGTACCTGCATAAAACACCTGGAATGGAGATACATTAATGTCTAAAGTAATCGTGCATAAAAAATGAATTGCAAATCCGAAATTATATTTGTATATCTGTACCTTGACCTGTAGGCAAACATTTTGCAAGTACATTTCTGTGGTGACATTTACGACATCAGATTCACACACTTAGTCCACACTGCACATGTCACTGTGCACACGTCACACTGCGCGTCACACTGCGCGTCACACTGCACATGTCACTGTGCACACGTCACACTGCGCGTCACACTGCGCGTCACACTGCGCGTCACACTGCACGTCACACTGCACGTCACACTGCACGTCACACGGCTTTACAGGTTTGCATTGTACGAGAGTAGCGTAGACAGTTAGTATATCTGTTGTTCAAGTGCATCCAGCAGGTTTTATTGTGTTTAGTTCAGGCAAAACGGGGAACCCTGAACCTCAAAGGGTCTGTGAATATTATTTTATTAATAACAGGGTAATATTACATATGTGCCCTGTTATCATTTCTCACTTATATATTAGCGATCCCAGTACTGCTCCAAGGCCATGTAGTGCCCTAGGCCAGCTTCACCGCCGGCGCCCCCTGTCTGAGACAAAGTGAAATCGGCTGGCTAAATCGGCACCCCCTCAGAAGATGGCGCCCTAGGCCAGCTTCACCACCAGCGCCCCCTCCATGTCAGCAAGTGAAATCAACTGGCTAAATCTGCACATTTCGAGGATGGCGCCCTTGGCATCCGCCTATGTCGCCTAAACGAGACACGTATACTGTACACCCACCTTAATATTATGGCTCATTTCTTTTCAGCAGCTGATCCTGGGAGATGGTGATGGATTTCAGTCAAGATGCAGAAGATGAGATGCCCTGTGTACAGTCAAAGTCAGGGAGGCCGTTAGGGTGGAATGTGAAAGGGGTGTAAACCTCAATACATGAAGAGTATAGAGAGACACCTAGGATCCCAGGGCAGATTTTGATCTTGGAAATACTATCATAAATGTCCACTTATTCAAGTATTTAAAACACAGCTGGGGATTTCCATTATAGCATGCAGGAAATGTAATGTAATGCAGGACAGGAGGAATCCCAGTGATCCAAACTGCTGCCCAAAACATTTGGTTTTTCATAGAATATAAACGTAATTTCCGACTGTCACCTTTCTTTCTACCAGCTTTCACCTGTCTCTCCAGATTTACTGGCTTTATTCACAGCTTTAACACTTCTAGCGATTCAATTACATCTATTATTTATGTCTGACCTCAGATTATTGGTGGATTTAATCATTGAGCCAAATCAGGTGATTTACAAAGATAAGGCAAAGCCTCCATACACTGTTGTAGCATTGGTTCCATCTGTAAAGAAAGACATTTTTTCAATCTCCCCTGGGTCCTATTACACAATACTCAGGCCATAATGACATGTCCAATGAATGCACATTCCTATCCATGATGACTGTGTCATCTAAGGCCAAAGTCCACAAATATTTATATGCTGATTATATAAATTCAATTCATCCAGTCTGTCGTTTGATGTTGGAAACAATTAAAACAGCAGGAGAACAACTGAAAATGAATTGCATCTTTCAGCACAATTAACAAAAAGCCCCCCCCCTCCCTCTCTCTCTCTCTCTCTCTATCTCTCTCTCAGGATATTCTCTGTGCAAGACTTTAAAGGTCATGAGAGCCATCTTTGATGTTTCTGTGAATGGAAGCATATGATGTCATATTTCTTTACAACTCTTCAAGACTACTGGAACATAATAACCTTAATTCAGAAATACTGTCACAACCAGGGGTACGTTTCCCAAAAGCATGGTTGCTAACTACATTAGCAACTTACATAGTTGGAGCCATGCAACTGAATGAGTCCAACTACGTAACGGGAGCTTTTGGGAAACGCACCCCAGGTGAGCTAGAACTGGGGAAGCAAGAGGAGATGAGGGCTTGGGTTAAAAGGGTTTTAATGGGCACATGGAGAGGCATACAAGACAAGATCATCGTAACAATCAAATGACAAGACTAGGGAAACATACTATAAGGTGGACTTAAATACAAGGAACTAATGAAAACAATTCGAAACAGCTGGTAAACACAGGGAATCCACAGGAGGTTAAAGAGGGGGCATGGCACACAGGAGGATCCGACTAGCTGGGTGTGAGAAATACAGTTCTATCAGAGGGAAGGGAAGAAATAAACGTTGCCTGTTTTCAGGGCCAAAAGTCTGGAGTTAGTAAATCAAATTTGCATAATGGGGGCAATAAAGTTAATCTTAATATTCATCTTAATATCGGCAGTCACTCAAATCCGGGGTCCAGGTTAAAACGAAAGCTCCGGACAGTGTGATAGATCCGTGAACCCCTACCTACTCTCCGATCCATACGGCGCTACACTGACACTGTTAATCTAACCCGAGTCACGGCACACTAACAGTGTACAGCGCTACACTGACACTGTTAATCTAACCCGAGTCACGGCACACTAACAGTGTACAGCGCTACACTGACATTGTTAAACTACACTAACAGTGCACATTTCACTTCTCCATAACTCACACATAAAAAGACAAAACACTTGGCATTAAAGTGACATTGACTATTTTTGCTATGCGAATTCGCATCAAACGCGCAGATAAGCAAAGCGCTGTCCCTGAACATAATCTGAAACAACAACAACAAAAAACAACAACAATAATAATAATAATAATAATAATAATAATAATAATAATAATAATAATAATAATAATAATCGGCATATGATTCCGTTGTTACAGGAAAACAGAGGAGTTTCAGCTGCGGATCTCATACTGGGCACATCGGCGTCCAGCTGCGGCCTCCTCACCCGGAAGAGGGGAGCTAACTGATCACGCACGTGGGAAAGAAGGCTCCTCACCAAATGCAGTTACACAAAAGCGGAGCAGTGAAACGGCGAGATGATGAGAGGAGCAGCGTGCCCGTGTTCCTTAGAGATCACCCCCATCCAGTCACGCTCACGCTATTTCTCCGCCGCCACAAACCCGCTTTCTTTTACCTTCATTCTTGGTTTCTTTCTTTCGCTCCTATGCCTGTTACAGCAAAAGTGCGTCACTCGACATCTCTGTCATACTTATATCTAAAGCTCTGTAGTGTGAACAATGCTTATTATCTCCATATTTTATTATGAATATATCGGAAATGCATGAATCTGGTGGAACTGGTAAATTTTGGTCCCTAATTATTCGCATCAATAATGTATCTTGTTTTATTGTTTAATAAATTACTGTATATAGAGTAGGAAAAATCGAAACTGCCTTTTTTATTTTTGCAACATGCGCATTTTGTCATTTACAGCAAGCGCGTTCATGTTGACACTGCGGGATTTTACGGCTACTGCCATAAATAAAATAATAAAAGCGGCTTAGGAAACCCTGCAGCCCACGTGAAGGACGGACATGATGGGGAAATTAAAAGGGACATTTCTCTATAATTAAATTCTGTTCCTGGATATTAATCTGCCTGTACGCATTTCTTTTTCATCTTCGGGGTAAATATCCCAGACTTTTTGCAAAAATTGATGTTAAGGGCTGTTATACAGATGGTTTTATTCGTATCTTTCTTTTTAAGCACTGTATAGCCACGATGGAACCTATATAACCGGAACTCGGCGAGCCCAATAAGATAATAAATAAGAGAGTACCGAGGCAAAATTATGTATCAAAGGTAATTTAAAAACTTTCATGAATTTCGGTGAAACAACTGAAATTAGCAACTATAACTGTAATTTCCCGACGTTAGTTGACCTACCTTTCGATTTCCCCGAGAGAAGATCAAAAATATCATGCACGGAATTATCAAATGAATTATTAGGTACTAAGTTATAAAGAATAAAACTTTTGAAGCGTCACGTCAGTGGAAACAGCAGTCACTCTCGGTTTTAATAGATTCAATACAGCAATCTTCTTTTTAATTAAGGGATTTTCAAATCTATACAGTAGCTTCATGAACACGAATTCAACTCAGAATGATACGCACATTTTTACTGAATAAACATCTGTTTTTGCTTATTTTCTACACACCCCTGGTTTTGGTGACATCCCTCATCATTACCTGAAATCGGTCTTGTTTAGTTTTGTGTCAGGGCTACATCACAATAGGGGCTAAACCATTTAACTTTTTTGCCACCTTTCATTGAGCACCATATTAAAATTAAATATTAAACATTTAATAGTCGATACTTTTTATAGGCTATAAAATAATTGCAAAATAAATAGATGATTGAATATTTACAGTGGTCGTTTAAGATATTATTTTTTATTTCGTCTTCTGTCGTGCTAAGATTTTTTTCATTAAAATGAAAACTTTGCTCCACGTTCCTGAGAATATGTTGCTGTTACAACGTATGACTGCAATTGTATTTTGAAGAAATAATAATACTGAGAAAAGCGATGCCAAAAAGAGAAATAATCAAAGTGCCGGAATCGGCTATTCTGCACCAGGAGTTCTCTGATCTTAGGTATTGGCGGTTTATTTGTTTTCGAAACATGACAAAGAATTCAGCTTGAAAAAAATAGTTTTATAATCTTGCATGAGAAAAAAATGAGCATTTAAAAATTCCAGATTATAAGATCAATATGTCTTGCTAATTAAATTAAAATGTCATTACTGTTTTTATTTGACAATGACAACAGACGCGAGATATTCACATGCACATTTATAACGTACCCAAGGCTTCACAATTACTTTATAATTTAGCTCGCTACTTTTCCTGCGATTTATAGCTTAGGTAATTGGCCTGGTTTTTATTACAGTATAAAGTGGCTGGGTCTCCTCAGCTTGCACAGTACATCCCGCTATATCTACTCCCGTCAGTCCGAGTGACGGCCGGTGATGCATCCTCACCCGGCAGTCATGGATAGGTATGGAGGGGAAGGGTGGAGAGGTGTGGAGAGGAGGGGCGGGGAGTTACTTCACGGAGCCCCAAACACTACATCCCCTTATTACTACCGGAGCCGGGCTCCCTTTCGGAGCAGTTCTCTTCTTTGTCTTTAGTGAAATTGTTTCGCGTTTTTCTCATGCTGGAGACGTCAAAGCAGATAAATACCCGATCTGGCGCCTGGGGGGAGCGACTTATGCGGTGACCCACTTCATAGGAATCCGCGGTCCGCATCGAGAGGTCCATCCAGGAGCAGCGCGGGAAGCTCAAAAAGATTAATTTCACAGTTTGTTTGTGCCTTTTTTCGAATGACTCTTTTAAGACTCATGTTGAGCGAGTTTTCATGGTGAGATGCGGTGTCTGTAAAGTAACGGCATACTGGAAATGAAGCAGAAATCGAACGCTGGAAGCACCCAGTCTGTCCTTAGGACCTCAGCCCGTCCTGAGCATATTTACCAGCATCCACAAGTTTAAAGTGCAGCTGAGGTACGCGGCTTCCCCGATTTTTTCGGGATTTCTCCGGGTGACATTTGGGATACGAACCGTTTTAGCTCCCAAAGCGCTGAGCGAGCCCGAAATGCCGCAGTTAGCGGGTGGAGGCGCCGGGGACCCCGAGCTCTGTGCCAACGATGAGATGATCCCCTTCAAAGACGAGGGCGACCCGCAGAAAGTGCAGATCTTCTCGGAGAGCGATAACCCGGAGGAAGAAGGCGATCTGGCCGACATCAAGTCATCGTTAGTAAACGAGTCGGAGACAAACCCCGACAGCCACGACGTGAGTCTGTCCCGTTATTTATGATTTATATGCAAGTAGGCCAAAACATCTACCGTAAAGTAATATGTTAATTAACCATTGAGATCATTCTACATTTTCTTATCAAAAAACTGTTTAATTGTATATCTAATGTATACATTACAGGGTCTACTGACTGAACTGATATTTAAAAAACACTTAAAAAATAAAACAAAGCTGTTGTTAGTTCGTCGTGTTTTTCTCATCCCAATAGCTGAAGATTATTAGTTTGTTCATTTAAATGTAACTTTCTTATTCATGTTTATGGGTGGACCTGTTTTCACACGCTAAACGAAGCTTCAAATATTTTGTGTGATCAATTACTGAAAATATTTTAAGTTGATTCAGCATTTCCAGCACTGACACACACACACACACACACACACACACACACACACACACACACACAGAGAGAGAGAGAGAGAGAGAGAGAGAGAAAGAGAGAGACCTGTAATCATATTTTTATGGTGACTGTCTATTCATTTCTATGCAAAACCCTAATCCCATCACTGACACCCTTCACCCCTACCCAACCCTAACCTTAACCACAAGTAACCAAACAAAATACTTTTGGTGTTTTCGTTTTTTGATTGCAGTCACAGATTTCTATGACGAAAAAATGGTCCCCACAAGGTCAAAATAACATTTTTTTTAAATCACATTGTGGGGACCAAATGTCCCCACAATTTTATGTACATCTGACCACCGCCCCTACCCCCAACAGACACACATATATGCACACATACAGACTGATACACACACACCGAAACATGCACACACATACAGACACATGCACACACAGAATCACACACACAGACGCACACACTCACACATGCACAAGTTAAAAATAAGAAACAACTAACAAACCATCATTTTATGTTTTACTTTAGTTTTGTGGTGAATGAAATTCAAGTCATACACTGCAAATATTTTATGTATTTTGTGCATTAGTATTAAATAATTCCATTATTTATATGGAAAAACCTTAAATTCATTTGTATGTGCTGATATTTTCCCATTATGTGATTATCTGAATTTCTATCATTTACTTTATTTTCACATTTACATTATTTCTAATAAATGTCTTTTCATATATATATATTTTTTTAAATTAACTGTAGCAGATATTTACAGCTGAAAACAGGAAAAGCATCACCCCCATTGCTTTGGAGGCATGTGGGGTTTACATTTATTGGATTTGACATAAAAATCTCCCCTATATTCTGGGTTATTTGTTCTTGCATTCACATAGGCATAGCTAGCTAATAACGAAGACTTTGGTTGTGTGAGTTTTTTTTTTTTTTTTTTTTTGGGGGAGGGGGAGCTATTTAATGTTTAAGATTTATTGTCTGCACATGCACTCGTTGTTTCTGTGTAGTTTTCCTGCCTCCCACCAAAAACTGACTGCTGTTAATGTTTCTCATCAGGCAGCTAGAACCCAAGACCCTTTCCATGAGGACCCCAGAGCATATGGCGATGAAGGTGGGTGCAGAGGATGGCGCATCAGTCCACCTGGGCTCTAGTGGGGGGGGTGGGGGGGGTGTAGGATTTGTGGGGGCCCCCTTAGTGCTGCGTAACAGCAAGTTCATGGAGATGGTAGAACACCAGGTTTGGCCATTAAATAATAAAGGAACATTCCAGACTCCATTGTCACAGCAGCATTTCCACTCCAGTAATAGCAAGGGCGGTATCACTGGGGGCAGTATTACTAAGGGCAGTATTACCAAGGGGAGTATTACTGAGGGCAGTATTACTAAGAGCAGTATTACCAAGGGGAGTATTACTGAGGGCAGTATTACTAAGGGCAGTATTACCAAGGGGAGTATTACTGAGGGCAGTATTACTAAAGGCAGTATTACCAAGGGGAGTATTACTGAGGGCAGTATTACTAAAGGCAGTATTACCGAGGGGAGATTACTACGGGCAGTATTACCGAGGGGAGTATTACTAAGGGCAGTATTACCGAGGGGAGTATTACTAAGGGCAGTATTACCAAGCATCTGATTCATAAATTAAATGTGCCACTATTCAAAAAGTGCAGCTTCGTTATTTTGACGGTCACATTGATTGACATTCCCCGTTATACCTGCTGTTGGGCAATCTTTCGGTAAACTTTAACGAGAGCGTCGGCAGTAGGTTGCCACTGGTCTGGTTCTGGTTTCTTCACCACGGAAGCTCTTCAAGCAGGCTATCAAGATCACCTGAAGCACCTTCCAAAGTGCACTATGACTTACGAAGGCTCAGCTGTCCGTCTCCCTGGGGAGCTACAGGCTTCCTTAATGCGAGTCTATCCTGGAGCAGGACAGAAACTCAGGGTGGGGCG